>JAODUK010000008.1:3513460-3534453 GCA_027564635.1 Typhlichthys eigenmanni | reverse complement strand
CTCCCGTCCCCCCCCCCTCTCTCTCTCTCTCTCTCTCTCTCTCTCTCTCTCTATTATCAATGTTTACATCCCCTGCTGATGGAGCAGGTGCCCCCTGCCTCCACCCCATATTGGAACTCAGTGGGCATTTGGTGCGTTTAAATCAACAGGCAAATGAGATAGGCAGGCTTCTCATCGCAGAACAGAACTCTCAGGGCAACCCACATACGCACACGCACGCACACGCACGCACACGCATGCACACACACAAACACTCATACATGTAAATGTCAGGGGTGGCTAAACCCCTCGGAGCTCGACCATCTTATTTCAATTTGGCCTCCAGCTGTGCACACCTAATGCCACGACCGGGAGACCCCTGCACAGACCTGAAGCCCCTGACGGGATATAAAGGTGGGTACTACTTTATTCCAGCACCTCAGTAAAATGCATTTGACTTCTGTACGGTCTCTGCTGATGTTTTGGCTTCACTGTTGGGCCTGCAGTTTTCCATTTGACTCAAGGTAGACTTTTTACTGTCTATGCTGTTCTGCATAGAAGCCTTTGCCATAATTCTCTGGATAGTTAAAAAGCACCTGTTAGAGGGAACTTGAAGTAACTATGTATTTATGCAGTGGTGCACTTCACTGAAACACACACTCACATACCCTCACTCACTCAGTAAGTCAGGAAGTGTAAAAGGCAGGACAGAGGTAGAATAAAAATCAGGACTTTCCCAATTTGTATCTAACAACTGAGACGACAGAATATATAATTCTGGTTAGCATTAAAACAGTTGAAATCTAATTGAACAAGAACACTTTCCATCGCTCTTAAGGGATTACAAACCATGGGATGAGAAAATAACCAACATCAGTCCTGGCAACACAAACAGCCAGCAAATACAATAGAGTGTAGCGAGAAGAGTTGGGGCAGATTTAAAGACTCATGGACAGTTACAGCAGTGAGGTTAGAGGGAGACCCACCTTGCACCCAAACCTTGGTGGTTTGGTTGAGCCAGAACAGGGGTCTCCAATAAAGCCTACTGAAATATTTATCCTCCCTCTCGTACAGCAGAAATGTGACACGCGCACGCACACATACACACACACACACAGTAGCTCCCACCGGCTCTTGCACGGAGCCTGTAGAGGAGCCCTGAAATATTAATGGCTAAAGTAAATTAAAGCAGAAACAAAAAAAAGACAGAGGTTTCTCTGTGTATATCTGATGGTCTATTCTTTATGATTGTACGTGGGGGTGGGAGGACAATGAGAGTGGAAACAAGGGGTTGTGGGTGGCAGAACAGAACAAACGAATAAATAACAACAGAAAGCGATATTTCTAATGATTTTGACAGACTTTATTTCCAGAGTGAAAATGTGCAAAATAAATTATTGCAAGGCACTCTGAGAAAAAATTAAATAAAGAAAAAATGTAAAATAGTTAACAAATGTATATATATTTTTTATATTAAAGAAAAACAAAAGATAAAATAAAGTGTAATATAACCACGAAAAAAATAATCACGAAAAACTGTAAAACAAAAGGTAAACATAATGAAAGGATTTATCGTGTAGTAAAAACAGCCAAAGACAAAGACTGAGAGTCAAACCACTGAAAGCAATTGAACTTTATGGGAGAGAAAAAGACAACGAGTATGTCTGTTTTTCTGTAAGGGTCAAGCAGAGCCTGCTTGCATGTAAACACAAGGTCAGTCAGTTTATAACCCTCTCTCTCTCTCACTCTCTCTCACTCTCTCTCTCTCTCTCTCTCTCTCACTCTCTCTCTCTCTCTCTCTCTCTCTCTTTCCCACTCTCGTATGTGATAGAGCACTGTGGTGGTAAATAGAAGCTCCCCTACTTCCCCTTGAACCCTATGCCCTCACACACACCAACACAAACAGATAAAATTTCAACCACACACACACATTGTATCTGCATATAGCCTCACTAATACATACAGTACAGACGCACCATATTCTGTTTCTGTCTTCTCACACACTCTCTCTCACACACACACACAGGCACACACAAACACACACACCAAGGTTGTGACTCTGCTTGTAACTGGCAAGTTCACACAGCACAAATTTAAGGACTCAACTTCAAAAAACTCAAATTACCACCTGATCAAACATACAGACATCAATCAATATGTGACATAAATCTTTCTACCTCTCTCTCTCTCTCTCTCTCTCTCTCTCTCTCTCTCTTAAATGCACACACCCAGACACACAAACATACACGCACACATGCACACACACACACACACACAGAAGCAGACATAAAGTTTATATCTACCATCAATTTCCGGTTTCTGCATATGGCTGGAGCTGCTTATGCATGTACTGCGGAGCTGTACTTTATCAAAGAAGCCGTCCTGGGCTCATGGCCATGCATTATTTAACATGCACTCACATGCACGCACGTGCATGCACACACACACACACACACACACACGGGATAACAACCCCAACGTGAATAGGCTTTCTGCTCTGTATGACCGTGCTGACCAGGTAAACTCTTATGTACTGTAGAGAATGTGTTCATAGTGTCTATAAAGGAACAGTCTCAAGTCTCAAAATGTCCCCAGCCTGACACTTCATACAGATACTGTATAGATATACAGTCTATGTAGGAATGTACAATATTATAAAACTATGTGCAGGCAGTATGCATTCTCATAGATTTTATTAGTGTTATTTTTAGGTTAAGCACCGAGTTCAATTCTGGGAATCAATTTTTACTCATTCTATTTTTCTAAACGCACATTCATGGATACAAACACAAATGTCTGTGTACACACTCATACCCATTCAGATACCTCTGGGTCTCACTGCTTGCATAGGTAAGGCTTCCTCCTGTCACATTGTGGAGAGTGAACGTCACAAGATGTTGGGTGCACTGAGCTTTATTAACATGTTCTCTGTACCTATACGTCTATGCTAATGAAACTATATGTAAACTCAACATGTGCATTAGCTGGTGGATGCAGTGTCCCATGGCTGTATCCTGGCCTCTTACCACACAATTGCATCAGCCATTTGTAAATACTTAACACTGTAATATAGAACTATGTGAACCTGCTACCTTAACAGGTGTTAGGAGTCAGGCAAGGTTACCAGCTGCTAGATCACCCTTTCCTGCAACCCATCTGTCTGATAGGAACTGGAACTCTTACAGCGTTGGAGGCAGGAAGTAACCCAGGTGTGTGTGTGTGTGTGTGTGCGTGTGTGTGTGTGTGTGTGTGTGTAGGTGAGTGTGAGAGAGAGTGAGTGAGTCAAAGTGTAAGATAACATACCCAACCTCACCCAAACACTGAAACACAGAGCAGGTGTGTTCGGAGATTCTTGTGATCTTGGAGGCCTTTCAAAGTTTGAGAAAATGTAATTGGAATGTGATTTATAGCATTTATAAATCAGTTTTAAGCAACTCAACTGCGTGTTTCTTTAATTGAAAAAAATTTGACTTTATATAACTTTGCTATTCAATAAGATAATTACTTTTAGCAGCATTGCAAACTTGAAAGGGTAGTGGTATGAATAACAGTGATGTTTGATTCCATAATATGCACTATATTTTAGCGATGAATCAAACTTCAACTTGAACCTAATGTGACTTGGCTCAAGGGTTAATATGATACATTTTATATGTATTCTTTTCAGTATTATCTGACTTCATCCCCTTAGTTGTCTTCAGTGTGGGGGTCTAAGCTGGGGTTGCTCACATTAATATTTAGCGGCTAGCCAGTAGACCTACTTGAACAACAACATTTGGGGATACCAATGAGCTCATATTGTCACACTTCACCTTTGACCTCCAACAGCATGGACAGTGGAGGCAGTGAGGAGAGAGGGAGGGTGGGGGCTGCTGATGCACTTAGTATGAGTCATAGAGGTGAGCGCAGCTGAGGTTGGTTCACACATGACAAGCCTGGGTGTCCGTCATGCCTGCAAACCCTAACAGAGACCTTGACCTGTGCAAATGAGGATCAGCGATGAGACGGACAAAATGCATGAGCCGGGCTGGGATAGACGGAGCAAGATGGAAGGATGAGGCGATGGAGGGACCACAAGCGGCCCCTGCACTGGTTATGTATATTCATGAAACAGACAGGCCTCAAGTGGCCATGTTCAAGAATGACTTGTGGTCATTTTGTTGTGTCTCTGGTTTTCACCCAAACCAGAACACTTGTTTTGATGCACCGCGGGTTACGACCCCATAACGCTGTCTTCTACCACTACAGTCAAAGAATGCTGTAGCGGCTGATAGGAATCAAATGTTTCTTTTACCAAAAGCTCAGCTCCTGCCTCCCGATGAAGAACTTCATATGGGCCCAGATGAATACATAAAGCGAGGTTGATAGAGGGCACTGCTTGAGTTTGATTATTTGGGGTGTTGGGTGGTGGCCGGACGTTGTGTGTGTGCCGTGGCATGTGGGATCATGTGCTTTTTATATGCATCCCAGACATCTGCCCTGTGATCTCAGGGCTCAGGGTTACATTGCTAACTTAGGCAGGTCTGTTCTTCGCTAGGATGATGCTGGCATGGGTTTCTTCACCAGCATTATAGCCAAATCTTTTCCCCAACATCCTCAAACCTCCCAAGGCTATCGTAAAACTGACAAGTTCCTTCCTATTTTATCTTAAGACTAAAATAGGATATTCCCCTATGTTCATTCTAATATTGGCAGTTGTTTCATAGTTACAGTATGCTGATCAGTGCGTTCAAGGTGTTTTTAGTGGTCACAGCTTAGGGGTGACAAGCTTAGCAGAGCAGCCTAGCACATTCTATCTGCCTCATTGCACCCGCACCCAGCTGCAACATGCTTGCTTACCCCCACAAAATGAAAAATCAATACATGTCTACCATCTCCCTCGTCTTTTGGAAGGACAATTGACCCTGACACCATGATCTCACAGTGTGAGTGATGTTATTTCCAGGGAACTGAGCAAGAGGTACTGTAACAAACACATTTTTCAAAGGGTGGACGGGATATCTCTAAAGGCACCTCTATGCAGTTGCAGATACTGCATAGAGTGTAGGGCATTATATGGCCTCTACTTAAGAAAAATTGGATACAATCTAAAACATGTAAGTAAGTTTGGCAAATCGCTCATCTTTAACAATGTTTTTTTTAATAAATGTATTTGTATCAGGGATCATGTACAAATACATTAACCTCAAAAAGAGGATAGATGCTTGCTACCAGTTTTATCTTATAACAAAGTCCGTCTGGAGACCCTATTTGTCTAATCTAAGTGAATAGATATGTTGGAAGTACATGTAAGGCCTTACAAGATTGACCATTCTGCAAAGTTCCTGCTCAGATGATTCAATGACACATGAACAGTGGGCATATTTATTTAACATTGTGTCACCAAGCATTAATGAAGTCTAGGGCATGTCTCTAAGTGGCAAATGTCTAGCAAGTTGAAATATCAGTTCCCATCTGGCCACAACGACTGTCTTTAGCCACACTGTAGGGCTATACGTGTTTCTTGTTAAATACATTTAACAAGTTTCAATTCTGTTTGCATACCAATATCAATGTCAGTGTCGAGTTTCTTTATATAGCACATTTCAAACAACTATATTTGACCAACATGCTTCACATGAGACACAAATGCATATAATGAAGTTTCAAACAAAGCAAATAACAAAAATAAATAAAACAACAACACAGAAGAACAAGACATTTTGCAATTTATTTACACCAAAAAGTAAAATCTGCAATTATTCAAAACGATCAGAGAGATCTGTCTCTTTCTGTGTTATCTCTATAGCTTTCTCCAGAACATTCCTCCCGTTTCCTCAACATGCCACAACTCAGAGATTTTGACGCACACTTCCTGCAGAGGTGTCTGCCTTGAGATTCCTCAAACGCAGCCGTGTTTAAATCTATTAAAATACACTCTTGTCAGCACATTTAAAAAATGATGGGATAGATTAAAAGGGAACTTTGACCCACCTGTCAGAAGATACAAGCATTTTTTTCTTTTTCTTCTTTTTTTAGGGCTGAGGGAGATTAATGCTTTGCTCTAACATTTTCAACAACCCCACCCTCAGCACCCCCCACCAATCCTCTCCAAGAATGTTAATCACAATCCATGAGCTAAAGATGGGGGTGATTGGTCATTAGGTGAGGTGGAACGCATTGATTTTTAATTTTGACATGCAAATTTGTTTGCAAGCCTATTTGTACAGTAAGCCAACACTGCTGCATGCTGGGATAACTTCTGCAAGTGTGATTAGGTTACTTTCTTGTGATTCTACTGCCTTTTGAGTTTCATAGTCTATCAGCTATAACTTAATGTACACTGTTGTGTATGTTCATCCCACCATATCATGACAACTAACTAATAATGCCTTTTTAATGGTATTTCTACCTTACCTGCATGGGAGATATAAAGTAACTTTGTGAAAGTGGTTAAGCTGAATAACAAAATGAGCAAATCCAATGCATTGTGAAAAGGTACAGCACCCAGGAGCGTGTATATGGTACACGTTACTGACATTTCTAAAGCAAGCTCTTTAGAATTCAACACCAGAACAGCTGCGCAGGAGCTCATTAGATCACAAGCCTCCCCATGCCTTTGTGTGTGTACACCTTAGCAGGTCGCTGCTAGCCCTCACTGGAACAAGACAGCAATCAGTGTTGGCCAGAGGGGTCTTGGCAGTGTTTCTGACCTCCACACCCCACCTCCTTAACTAACACTGAGGAAATGGACGGGAAACCAGAAAGGCATGCAGAGCCCATTGCATATGTCCACCAGTCAGAGGAATAACAGGAAAAAAAACAGCAACAGAAACAGGGATGAAGTATGGAGGAGATCCTGTAGTGAAACAACAAATTAAGATTCCAATTGATCCATTCACATTGCCTGTTACGCTCCACTTGTTTATCTTTCAAGACAACATTGTTCATGGCTTCTTACTGCAGCAATGGTGAACTTCTTCATATGAATTCATATTATCAGTAATTGAGGTGATATACTAGTGACTGGCTGCCCCATTCACAGAAGTATTTACCGTTCTGATAATTAGATCCACAAAACATTTACAAGCATCAGAATGCAGTGGTTGCTCCACCAGAGATGATAGGCAGAAATAAAGTATAAATAAAGCATAAGGACCTTCATTAATCCACATGCTATGTTGACTTAAAACTTAATCACTGTTGGTGTCTTAAAACGACCTAAATTGGGAAGTGTCAGATTGTATCTTAAAACTAACAACTCAACAAGAGATGCTAGTTCACAGGCAGCCTGTGAACTCTAACTGCGGCTGGCACTGCGATCGTCTCTTAGAAGTCACCCCGGGTTACTCATAGTCTCCAAGCAGATACCGCAGCCTATACTCCGTTGAGGCGCGCGTCAAAAAATGAACTGCATGTCAGCACGCCTGTGGCACTGTCACGCGAAATTAGAAAGAATCAAGACATCCATCCGGGAGACATCCAGTGTAGTAGAGTGACGCTGAAATGGCCACCAATAGATTGACATATGGGCTCTGCCTAGTATTAATTTAAGCGTGTTCATAGGGAGGGAGGCAGTGACAGCACTTTCTCACCTCGGTGACGGTGACAGACTCGCTGCGATCAGTGTGGTGCGAGGCGCTGCGTGGTGGAGTTGGATTAGCTATGATAATATGATGACAGTAATTGAGCTTGTCATAATTGCTCAATCACAGAGCCTATCCCTGGGGTCTGAGGCGAGCTTTAGCACCACGAGAGGCTTCATTACAGGGGTGTGATGCCACACTAATTCACTTACATTAGGACCAATGGCAATGAACACTTCACACGATAGGCCTACGACATTCCGCTGAATACGATCGCAAAGGTATTTGGGTTTACTGAATTTCACTGGATGCTTGTTTTAAATAAAGGAATTATGATTTTGACGTATATAAACACTTTACTTCAGCCATATTCAGTGCTGTGAAATAGGGGCTGGTTATGTGTGACGGTCTGAAGCGCTTCCAGTGCGCCACTTGATTTAATAATAATCAGTGATTCATAAACAAGTGCATTACAATGTCCTCTGTTTTAACTGTCCCCTACAGACAACAGCAGAGGTGGGAGGGAGTGAAAAAGTGAGCAAGCAAGCCAACGAGAGAGGACCACCTCGCCACCGAATTTACTGGCAGATTTGCGCTATGAAAATCTGGACCACAAAAGAACCTTTGCGAAGAACAAGAGGAAGGGGAAGAGGAGGAAAAAAGGAGTGAATTGGAAAAAACAGCTGAGGGTGTAAATAATTCATGCAGACAATATGACTTTTTTATGTAAATGTTGCGCATTAACCCTCTATTATAATGATGGACGACAGATGCGGGTGATGTTTCCTTGGTAAGAGCTAATGGATGACCATCATAAATTCACTGCACATTTTATTGTGTTGCCGGCAAAATTGTGCCTGCAGGCAACGTTGTTTACTTTTATGTCAGTGAGGAGGGGAGAAAAAAATCCTGCCGTCTTCAGAAAGAGAGGGCGGAAAACAGAATAGGAAGTGAAAATGATGGGGCCCACACAGAGAGCCGTGTTCGACACCTTCTGCACTAGCATTTTCCCTGACCGACTCGGTGTGCGTTCTTTATCCTCCTCCTCCCACTCTTCCTCCGCTTCCTTCTCTCCTTCATTCCCTCCAGCGCTGTCTTCCTCAGTGAGCAGCGGGGTCTATTCGCATTAGCGGTGGCGCGCTAGCTCGTGGTGCACATTGCTCACTTCGCCGCAGCTTGCTGCCACACTTGAAATTTGTGGGACGTCATTTTTCATTACCATCTTCTGTGAACAACGTGATGTTATATCTGGGTTGTGCAAGAATAGGAAGTAGTGTGGATGCCAATCCAAATCAACAGGAAACTTCAAAAAGTGTTCAAGATCCGATAAAAAATGCCTTTGGTTGATCAAATAGGATAATTGCTTGGTGTGAACCCAGTGACACTTGAAGGATAGCTCCATATCAAGTGTTTGAACACATCAGCTTTGAAGCTAATAAGTAGCTAAGTCAGCGTGAGCCGCTCAAGCTAACAGACTCTCCCTTCCCGCTGTAGTAGCTTGTTATCGATAAAAGGTGGGACTGTTGCACAGGCTCCATCAACCTCTGGTTAGCCGTTCTATCATTCGCCTGTCTGCCCCGTGGCCTACCCCCGGGCCATGCTCAAATCTTCACCTCTCTCCCTCTTTTTTTCACTCTTTTTTTAGCTATCGCTTTCCCCTCACACCCATCATCTTCACCGCCTCCAATGTGCCCCCCATCTCTGATTTATCTTGTAATATTGGCTCCCTAATTAACACCGGCACTGTATGTCTCCGCTGGTGTGTTTTAAGTGGAACAGCCTGACCCCACCCCCCCCACTCCACACACACACACACGCACGCACACACACACACACACACACACACACACACACACACGCACACACATACACAAGACTCGCTTTCAAGACCAAGACTCTAGTTAGATGGAGTGGGCTGGTTTAGAATATAAAAAAAAAAAAAAAAAAACATAAGTAGCTAGGCAGCAAAGTGTTAATCACAACTTGCATCTGCTGGATGAGTAATTCTGTTATATATTTTATGTATTTTATTTTTGCTAATTATTTCTCGCTTTTACGTTTACACCCACCACACACACACGCACACACGCACACACGCACACACACACGCAGGCACACTTTTTCCTAGAACATTTCATTTTCAATTTGAAAAATATTTAGTCCATTTTTCAAGCAAGCAAATCATTTTGGTATTACTTACCATGAAACACATCTACTGTACATACAAACACAGAAAATACACACACACATACACACACACACACACACACACACACACACACACGTACACACGTGAGGGTTAGCAGATGGTGGGAGCCAGCTGTTCTGTACCAGGCAGGCAGTGGGCACACATGGAGACACACACACACACATGTGGACCCCCTGGTCACTATAGATTCCCAGCTGGAGTTTGGCTATCACCTTCCCCAAGGACATCATGTAACACCCCTTCACAGAGAGGCCACCTCAGTCACTGGCCCATGTTGCCATGGGTCACAAGCTATCACCGACCCGGGTACCAAGTGGGAGCTCTTGCAAAACAAAGCAGTGGACCCCTTATGTTGAAGCAGCATACAGTACCCTAGAGAATCAATACACACTATACCTGCCACCCACACACACACCCCTGTGCGCTGCTAAACGAGCTAGCTAAGTGGTTGAAGCACAAGTCACAGCCTACATTGCCCTGGATAAGGGTGCTTGCTAAACACATACAGTAGATAATTAGCCACACAGCTGTCTGGTGCCACACGCTGTAATAGGTCTCCCCTCAGCACCGGGTCCTTCGAGACTTTCTCCACCCGCACATTGCTAATTTCTCAATTTGTCCACCGCACTCTCCTCTCATTTTAGCAAGCTTAACCTTTTCCATCCACTAATGTACACCTTCTTTGCCTCCACATCAAAACTGGGCCAAATTGATGCCTGGTACTGATTCACATATCTGGTGAGTAAAGATTAAGCTGAATCAATGGTATCCAACAAAGACAACACACTGGGGGGTTAAACATTACAGTATAACATATACTACATAACAAGTAGATAGAAAGCATCAATATGTGTTTAGCGGGTTGTTGTTTGTGCTTAGAAGTTCCATCCGGTGCCAACGGCTAGGCAGGCATACTTTGTACAGTGTAAGACCACCACAGCCCAGAATGCATCTGGGGAGCAGTCGTACAATGCAGTTGCTCCAGGCAGCCAAAGCTTGGCGGGACTTCCCCACTCTTGTGGGTGTTTAGCTAGAAAAGAACAACAACTTGTTTTATTCATGGCAGAAAGAGAAGGCCCTGCTCCATAAGAGAGGGCAATGAAGGATATTAACAGAAGTTGTTTTGTGTGTAGACTGCACTTTATCTGTTTGTAGTGTGCATTTGTATACAGGAGGTGTGTGTGTGTGTGTGTGTGCGTGTGTGTGTGTGTGTGTGTGTGTGTGTGTGTGTGTTTAATCAGTTGGTTACCTTAGAAAAACTGCTTGCACCCCACCCACACAGTTTTGCTTTATGATATATCTTTATTTATTATTTATTTAGTAAATTATTATTAAACCTGCTACATTACAACTGAAAAGAACATAATGTAGAATACTGAAAATATGACGTACTTTGCTTTAAAGAATTTACAAAACAACATCAAATGTGTATTGTTTTAGTGCAGGGATGTTGTGTTACAGTATGTGTATAGAATACGCGGTGCTCTTTATCAAAGCTAAAATCACCTCACTCACTCTGGATCAATGCCACGGTACACTATGAGGAATTACACCATTACACCATCTGCTGAGCAACACTGACACACTTCCTCTAACTTGTTAACGGTCAGCCATTGTGATGACTGCAGTGCAATCCTGGGTTATGCAGGCTTTCAAGATATTTAATATCTTAATAGATAGTATCTCAAAAATATAAACAATATTATATGATATACCATACATGTATACTATATGAATCACACTCAGTTGGTTTATGGCAGCAAGCCACCAAAAGCTAAACAGTTGCATACAGTTGAATTTCTAACATGGCGTTGAAGGTAAAAGCTTACTTGAATAGCCACTATATTGAATGGACATATTGTAGGCCTACACAATAAACTGATTGTCTTTTAGCAAAATCTCTCGCAGCATGAGAGGTATTTAATACACAGCAATTAAAATATTAATCATTTTACTATTAATTAAGCGAGTTAAGTGCTGGTTGCAGTTTTATTAGTGTCACCATTTGCTGGTCTAAGTGACAACTGTAATGGGGCCACTCAGAGAAAAAGAGGATAATTGGGTTTGGCAATTCCATTTCTTCCACCAACAATCCACTCGCCCTCCCTCCCAGTCATCAATAATTGATCTAATTACTGATATTGTGGAGCGAGTCACTCTCAATTTAGGGGACAAACATGATTATTTAATAATAATAATGCCCCCAAACATATGCACATATCCTAGACTGCCTTATTTCTTTCAATTTTTAATGACTTGTTAACACAATGAGAGAGGAGAGAGAAAACAGAAGAAGTCCATCCAGCATGTGGAAAATTAATGTCACATAAATGTTTGACTATTTGTGTGCTACATGAGCCTATTTTTGTGAGCCGATTTACTTTATTGATAAATGGATGCTGGCTTAGGAAAGCTTTGGTAACCTTTCGTGAGGTGACGGCATCAAAAAGGGTAGGGAGTTTAGATGTGTGGGTTGTGTGTGCATGTCTGCGTGTGTGCATGCATGCGTGTGTGTGTAAGGATGGTGATGAAGGCTTAGGAACACAATCCACAGCCCGTAATGTTCTCAATAATAACCCTGACAACGGTGGCGGACATAAAAATAGTGTCTGACTAGGTGTGTGTGTTTGTGTGTGTGTGAGTGCGTGTGTGTGTGCATGTGGTTGGCTGGCTTGGATTATGTGGAGCAGTAAAGCACAGTGAAACTCAGTGAATATGCTGGCGGTAAATGAAGTCCCAGAGGGGTAATATTCGCCCTGCCGTAATAATTCTGCCACTGTCAAAAGCCAACTAGCTTTGTTCTTAGTCTTACTGTTACTGTGTGAGAACGTGTGTTGAAGTAAACCCCAAAAATCTGTATTTCTCTGTTTGTGTACTTGCTTGAAAGACAAAGACTTTGGCTGCATGTGTGTGTCAAGCCAGCACACACCCTTTCTTTCCCCTAGCTGTGTTGTGAGCCAAATCCAACTTTCCTTGTTTCCCTGTCTCTCCATTGCAAGCTCGACAACTCAGAACGGCACCCCAGTCGTGGGATGAGACAAGCTTGGAGGAAGTAGTCATTCATCCAGTGTGTGTCAACCACAAGTTCACTGGCAGAACGAGCTGGGGAGTACAGCTATGTCTATTTCTGTCTCGCATGAGTGGAAATGGTCAGGCGCAGACACGCAGACAACCCACTGAGACACACTAGACTTCATTGTGAGCTCCAGGGCTATAGGGAGCAGTGATCGGAAGGATGGATTTGTTGAATGTGTGTGTGTTCGTTGTGCACAAGTTTTTCCTACGCACCCCAGCGCAATGAATGGCACTCATTAGCCTCCTTTTAGCCTTGCTAGCCACTGTGCCCCTCGGCAATGAGGTCGCGCACAAGGGCGCGACTTGATTTCATGGCAACACACTTATGAAAGACGTTTAGAGACTACGTTTATTACACGCACACACAGCACAGTACAAACTTGTGTTTTATGCACTCCGTTATCTATGTATCTCCATCTGATATGAGTTTCTCCATAAATAATCATGTGCACAATCTGCACCTTTTGTCTTTGAATCAAATCCACATGACGGGTGTGAGAGACACGACTACCCTGCGGCCATGCTGTGCTCTAGCTATTCACGTATTGATCTCTGTTCCTCCAACCAGTCCCTTCCTGCTTCACCTTGTTAACAGTAAGAGTCACTATCAAAAGTGACTTGAAGCGGGCCACTTAGATGGGCCAATGGCATGCCAGTGTTAGGCCATGACACATATATGCATGTTTTAGGAGCTGAAATACATTGAAAACTAAACATACTGAACTGGCTGTAATTCAACCACAGAGCCAATGTACGATAGATAGTATATTGGGCATGATCACAATCATTGCATTATTTATAGTAAGAAATAAGCACAGCATTTTATCACTATAGGCTACACCCAACCAAATAAAGCAAACTGACAGAATTCACAGATGAATTAATAAAACAGTCCTTTAATTCAACTAAACATATCACTCAGTTGTATCAATAAAATAGGTCATATCTGTAGACTAGCCATAAACCGATACAGACGTCTGTCTGTCTGTCTGTATCCATGTATTTCACCATAACACCAAATTGTATTTGTTATTTCAGAGAAATGCTTGCAACTATTAAATATGATTGTGCTCACGTCTATAAGACAGCACGTAGCCTATATTGAGAACAGTCTCCTGCAGTCAGCTGCACATGGTAAGGTGCATAATAATAATGCAATCTATTGTGTCAGTCATGCCATAACACTGACATGCCAATGCCCAACAGTGGCCCTCTGCAAGTCCTTGTGAGAGTTGCATCAGATCTTGTATTGGTAGATATGGATGCTTTCTGCTATACTATATGCATATTTGTGTGATGACTAAGTGAACTATAAGTACATCTATATCTTAAAGAGGATTCATATGAATAATGTTTTTAATATATTTAATAGACCGGTAATATATAATAAATATGAAAGGTACAAGGGAGTGGCACGGTATTAGATATGCAAATGAGCAAGTTGTTTAACCATAAACACACAAACGTGTGTGTGTGTGTGTGTGTGTGTGTGTGTGTGTGTGTGTGTGTGTGTGTGGCCAGTCTAGGCTTCTGTTCTTGTGTGCAGGCCTGGTTGTGATAGCACATCCATGTGTGTGTGTTGGCTGCACTCAGCTCTGGCCTGTGGACCCAGCCGAGGCAATGCGTTCCTGAAATGAGTCTCAGTGGAAGGAGTGCGTGAGCGCGGCAAGGCCTGCTCCGTGTTGCCAGCCAAGCCAGCCAACCTACGGCAGGCCTCCACTGTCACATCACGGCACATGTCACTGAGAGGAGACATTAATTGGCTGGGCGCCGTGGCAGGACGCTTGCAGCTAGTGTGTGTGTGTGTGTGTGTGCGTGTGTGTGTGTGTGTGTGTTAGCGCTCAGGTGCACCTCGGACGGCCTGCCTTGCAAATGAGATGCAGAACGCCGGCTCTGATGCCTCCTTCCCCGGGATAATTGACCCTGGGGGTCCGCCTCACAACCCACCCAACCTGCCTGCCTGCCTGCCTTCATGCGTCCTCGTCCCACATCTCCCACCCTCAGGGAGAGTCCAATATGCTGCCTGATTGGTCGCTAGTCAGCAAGGAAGGGGTTGGCTCTTTGACCTTCCTTGCCCCCTTCCCCCCTCCTTCCAGCTCTCCAATATTTTTTTCCCCGGCTCCTTCACACAAGGGCGTCGAGATGCTGATGCAGTGGGAGGGGGGGGGGCAGTTGCTTGACATGTCTTGCGCCCTTGCCATTCTCACAACCTCTGTAGGAGCTAAACAAAGAGAACACACAAGCCTACTGTACTATTGTACACCCCAGACTGCCCCCACCAAAAGATACAAGCCTAGCCAGGTAAACGTTACTAAGATGCTATATGAATATTCACTAAATACTGTCGTTTCCCTTACTTTGGAAGCTACAGTCAGTCAATAAGTACTGCTGAAGCAGGTACGTGATCGGTACAACTACAGCAGATACACTGTTAGTACTCCTACTGCAGCAGATGCATCCTGCATATTTATTACCTGTATTGTGATTTGGGGTGGCTAACTAACTAACACACAGACACACACACACACACACACACACACACACACACACGTACATGCACATGCACTCAAACTTACACAATTTTACCCCTGCTGCTTACTCATGTTGTTTTTGTTGTGGTGGCTCCAGTTTTTAATGAGGTGAGAACTCTTTGTATACTGCTGTGTTCCTAACCGGGCATACGCATGCAGTGGGCTACATTCACTGCAGAAACTCTACACCACTCCTGAATCAAAGGCTCACCTATAGCTACTAGCTGGTCCTCTGCTTTGAGTTTTACTGTAAAAAAAACACCTAAAACCTTACGTTTCACCTTGAACCTTCCCTTATATGTCTCAGTAGTCCCAAAAAGATTTTTAGTTCCCGATCCCGAGCCAAGTCTTATAGTGTTCAGTATCTGCTGGTATCCTGGTCCGATACAAATTTCCTAAATAATACAGTTGCACACAAAGTTATTTTAAAACATCTAATGTATGCTTAGCAATTGCAATGCACTAAGACTGTTTTTTTTATTAAAATATATTATTATATATTTATGTGGCTCTTATTTTTTGTAAACATACTAAGTAAACAACCTAAAATATATATTTACGTTAGTGCAACTTATAACTTTTGATACTTAGTACAGTATTTTAGTAATAAAACCATTAGTAGCTTAGTAGTAGAGTTCAATTTGTGATGGCATAATAGCTAAAAGCTGTCTGACATTTTTACTGATTACACTGAGGGCAAACTAACATGAGAAGGGGTCAATTGTCCTAAAATTGCACGTTGACCTGCGCTTATAAACACCAACTGTGTTTATAAGTGTTTGGTTTGGCACACTCGTTAATTGACAGCGGGGCAATTCATCAGCCAGCAGTTTATAAGCATAGGAATATACATGTGGAAGGAAGTCATGGTTTAATTTCCAAGGGTATCAAATGTATAGGGTAGCACTCAGTGCCAGTGTACTAGTCTCAGCCTCTTCTGTCCACATTAGAACTGCATCACATACGCAACTGTGTGTTGAACGTCTGATACATATACCCTCGTAAGCGTAAATACTGTCCGGAAGTGAGAATGTCGATTTTCATTGACTGTTTGCATTGTCACTCACAAAGGCTGTATCTGTAATTCCGGTGCGACGCTATTTACAGTTGTTACATTTATTTTAAGCAGTAGCCTGCCTATCCAACAGATAGGTAGGTAATCTGTTGGTAAGTTTCTCAACAAATTCCCCTGTATAAGTTTAACATCGGAATTTGTCCGACCATACGCAATGGTCAATCAAAATACCTCTCCTGTCAAGTAGACGTATGTTAGCCTGTGCTGTGCCCTAGACTTTACTTAGTAAAGGCTGGTTCTGCAAGACTACCAGTGTACCGATCACAGTAAATATAGCCGGTTGTGCCGAACAAGTGTAATAGACCTTGCCAGACTTACGTAATTTTCAGAGGTGCCCATGCCCATATATGGACTTCTAGGTCTAAGCTATTCTCCCTTTGAGAAAAATGAATGGCGTTTTCGATATTCTCCCCTGCCATGGTTTGTGACTCATATTGCAAACTTACCAGTTTTGTCAAAGACATGTATTCCCACTGGATAACACTGGTGTTTGTCAATTAAGAGATTGATAAGTAGATAAAGTAAGCATTTTGCTACATGCAAGCTATCGCTTGCTAGCACATAGAAAACACATAACTAGAAAAATGTAAAGCCACGTAAAGCCCCTGTAATGTTTCCATACTGGTTTACTTTAGTCACAGTACAGCTATACATGTAGGTATTCGTTTTACAACTTTGACACTCTTTTGACACTATTTTTGTTATCAATGTATAAACATTGATAACAAAAATAATTTTGCTAGGGCTGACAAGCATAATGCACTCCGGTATCTTACTTTTAACGTTCAGCAGTTAGCAAACACAATCCAACTTTGCAAAGAATACCTCAATATATCTGGATTGTATGTCAAACGCTAAATTAATTTGCACTGAAACTAACCCAAGCATGGCATGACCCAAAACTAACGAGAAGAAAAATCGCATTCTGTGTTTCTATTCAGTTTTTAAATGTAGACACAGAAGTGCTGCTGACTGTGTAGTGACGACACGACTGGCCAGGTGTATTGATATCAGGTTCATGAAACGAGAAAGTCTACAGCGACCGCAACCAGCTTTTGACAGCTGATGTAAAAGCATGGATCAGGCTTGGGTTCGTGATTAATAATTCCGATACTGATCAGTTAAAATGTAATTGAGATTCGATTGGGACATCCCCACTCTCAACCAATCCCGTCTGTACTAAATCAACATTATATACCTTTCATTTGTGTTTGAGGCATTTTGTACAAGTGCAGGCCTGGAAGACATTTTGCAAGTTGTGGCATCCCTTACCATAACCCTGTAAATAATATGTAAGCGGTGACAAGGAGCGACCCTGTAAATCTTGAAGGAAAGCTGTCTCACGGAGCCATTTGTCAGAACGGTGCCATACACTAGTGTTCACCTACGTTCATCATGTGCCATGTTACTTAGCTGTTCTGCTTATGTGCAGTCATTTAGAGTGTACTTGAACAGTAAGTCATTTGCTTTATCTTTATATTTGGAGAAAATGTATGCACGTCTATGTGAGTGTGGATTTATGTCAGTGTGTATGGGTACAGTAAAGAGCGTTGTCTGCATTTAACTGTCTGGTCGCCCCCGCCTAGTTGAAGAGGCCGGCTGTGGTATAAGAGGGTTGTTCTTAGTGCATTTCATGCTTAATTCTGTCAATTAGTTGACGGCTTCCTTCCCTCTAGCGAAAAAGCGCTGTAAAAAAACACAAGCCCACAGAAATCCTCGGGCATTGACAGGCACAGTGTTCAATCATTTATCCCGAGGCCTCAGGCCATGGAGCGCTGTCAATAAACATTCCATTGAAACCATATCAAGCCTCTTCTATTCTTTCATTTTTTTCACTCACTTTACAGTGCCTCTCTTCCTTTCTTATTAACACTCACTCTTTCTGTCTTCCCTCTCTCGCTCGACTCTCCCTGGTCTCTTCCATGCTGCCCCCTGGATCTCATTCAGCTTTTAAGCATTACCTCTCTCTCGCTAATGCCTCTTTGCCCTGTGCTGGGAAGCAGGGCTTTAAACCTCTTTATTTAAACAGCTGCTGCTCCTTGCTGATCACCCAGTCATTTTAAATGTTCTCTGTTTAATGCTGTTTTAAATGTGGTCAGGCTATGCTAGGGCACGAGATGAGCACCTCAGGTAATCAATATTCAAGGTTTTATGAAGGAAGTGTTCACCATGGCAGAATGCATCATGCACTATGGTGCATGTATACAATGTGCCACATGTTTACCTGCATTTGTTTAGGTATTAGCATGACCTTTCAAAGCTATGTAATTCATTTCCAATATAGCCTACCGTAGCATTTTGCAACGGGAAATACATAGCATTGGCCTATGCAAATATGCATACGGTAAATCTGAAAATGTTTATGTGTTTTACTGTATTTATTAAACCTTATTTATAAATGTTATGTAGAGATCAGAGACAAGTTGATAAAAGGGAGTTTCAGCCGTTTATCATTAAACGTTCCTGTTGTAGACTCTTCCTTGCCTGGTGAAGCCCCAGGATATATGCTGATATGGGATATTTCCAGGTAAGGTGGACAGAGGCCAAAGCCATGTTTTTTCTTGACTGCAACAGCTCTGGGCTACAAACACTGATGCCATGAAAGGAACAGAACAGAGGAATCTTCCACTCGCTTCTGTCCCAGGAGCATGCACCCAAGAGAAGCTCAACTCACCTGGGGATCTGCATGGTGGAGAGTAATAAATAAATGTAGCAAGTTAATTATTAAAGACAGCCTAAATGGATCCCACTTTCTTCCACTGAAGTTGAATGCTATCCTCTGCAGGCTTTGGGGGTTCCATCGGCCTCAGTGCTGGAAGTCAGTGCATCTCCTGTTTTGTCTGCAAGAGCAGGGGAATATGGCAGGCTAGTGCCTGATGCCCCAAGACGGTAGGAGCCCCAGGACGGAGACAGATTTCAGCAATCCAAAACAGGTACACAAATGTGGAACTAGCCTTGATCGGCGGTAATTCAATGACCCTAGTGGGGGCGCCATGTCTGTCCTATGCATCTAACATGTACACACAAACAATGGCGGAGATCCCTAAATCCCATTTGTGTGTATGGGTGCCGAGGGAAGGAAGACATTGTTCAAACAGAGGTGTGGGCTCAGCAGCAACAGTGCTGTTGTTGGACACATGGGCATGGCAATGCAATATGAAGAGTGCATACCTGTTTGGTAGTGAGACAAGACATAGGCTTGAGAAGTGGCACCAGGGGTTTTCAACTGATCGTGACCCAGGGACCACCATTGTTAGTAAGGTTGCTTCTTAGTTACAATGGTGGTCCCCAGTGTTGTGTGAGAGTGTGTCTGGCTGCAGACATGCACTCTCAGTACCATATGCATTCTCAGATCACGTGAAATGCACTGTTAGGCCAGAGACTAAATCTGCATACTATCAGGACAATACGTACACCGTCAACTAGCTAAGCCTGGCAAAAACAATGAATACAGATTTTTTGCATTATACGCATACAAAATCTTATTTACAGAAAATATCACACCAATATTGTCTTTGTGAATTGATTTAAAAAGTATTTATAAAACACCGCTGATTGTATTTTCATTGTCTGAACCAGGAATCTTTTAAGAATAGATATTTTTAAATATCAACACATAGCCCTACAAGCTATTACATTTGAATATGAATCAACTGTGGACTCATTTGTCACTTTCAAATCATTACGTTCATCGATCCTGCTTATGTGTTTACCTCTCTTGGTTTTGCTGTAAATTAAATGTAGCTTTTACTTTTATGTGTTATAAATAAAATGTTTAGAATAACCATTAAAGTCTATTATTTTATTCTACACAGCGCCAGAGAATTCAATGTGTTTTCGTCAGTGCTGACAGTGCATGTCATGTGATCGGAGAGAATGGAGTGCATGTCTGCAGGCAGATTCTGTTGTTGTGAGGTGTGAGGAAATATTATGCAAGGGATGCTAGGGATGCATTCACACATTTAATCCTGAAAGTCGCCTTGACTTAAATGTTATATATTATATTTCCCTGACTTTGATTATTTGCAATAAATAATTAGTAGGCCTACATGGGAATGTGCTTAGAAATAAAAACAATAGTGATTCCCTTAGTAAAACTCCATTATTGAATGTATGCTCAGGGACTACCGGTTTAGAGAGGTGTAGGCAACGGTGTCTGTAGCCAAATTAGATTATGCTTTCTTTTCTATTTTAGGAGCATCATTTAAGTTAATGAAAGCATCAGAGCATGTCCCTGCTCTGAAATTATAGCTGATAACAGTGAGTTCAACTCATAAATGTAACTTGTTCTCTAAAATGTACTGTATATTGTTGTAATGTTATGTTCTGCTATGCAATTTACATCTAGGTTTGTTATTTCTGTTCATTTCTATAAATCTTTAGCTTTAAATAATAAATGCTTTTGCGCAGTTTCATATAAACCATATCTATTTTATTTGTATTCAGACCAAATGCCTAATTGTTGCACTATTACAGTTTTTGCCCATTGCTTGAACACGTTTTGAAAAACTTGTCTCATTGTGTCAAAACACTACACACAAGCAAATAAGACACAACAC
>JAODUK010000008.1:3499756-3513360 GCA_027564635.1 Typhlichthys eigenmanni | reverse complement strand
TTTGAATAGATGTGTTTTCCCAATGGTACGCTGAGATTTCATTTTTGAACTAAGTGTCTTATGTATGAAATAGTGTGCAGTGTCTAGGAGCAAGTGTGTTGCAGAAAGGAGCAAGTGTGTTACAGATTTGCAACTAAAGTGCAAAGCAGCGTTTTTGTTTAAGGTATGGTTACACTTTGTTTAAGGTATAGTAACAATTTCAAGTTATGCTCCTTTGGTTTAAGCATGTGCCTATAGTGTTCAAGCAACGAGCAAAAACTGTAACTGAGGTCTTTTTGTATCTGGCTGAGTGGTGTTCAGTTTTGTAAGTAAGTATTTTCAGGTGTGTGTCTATGCCTTTTCAATTAACCAATGTGTGTTGTATTTTGAATAGATGTGTTTTCCACAATAGTACGGAGTACTATTGGGAGAGTAGGATAGAGGACGAGAAAAAGAAAGCAGATAAAGAAAAGTGCAAGAGTAAACATTCTTCAAGCTTCAACGCCTCAAACTTGAATCTGAAAATTAACATTGAATAGATAGCAACAAAAAT
Organism: Typhlichthys eigenmanni; assembly: GCA_027564635.1. Lineage (NCBI taxonomy): Eukaryota > Metazoa > Chordata > Actinopteri > Percopsiformes > Amblyopsidae > Typhlichthys > Typhlichthys eigenmanni. The sequence goes on along the minus strand of JAODUK010000008.1, from coordinate 3,512,828 downwards.
AAAATGGATCAAAGGGCACCTGAATTTGATTTTCCTCAGTGCAGCCTAAACAATGTTCAGAGACTTTGTGGGAGCATTCTCTCTCTAATTAAGCGCAACATCAGCCACCCCCCAACAAACCACGTCTTGTTGCCACACTTACCGCACACAGAAAAGGTATATTTCCTTTCAGTTTTAAAAGAAAACTGAGTTTTAAAAGGAGGACATGGAACATAGAAAGATAATCTTTCAAATATAAGATATTTATCTTCTTTGCTTCTTAGCTTTTGTTTACCACCAAGCAAATGTAAATGATATCTCGAGAGGTTAGCTGTTCTCTGGTTACAGGTTTCCCTTCAAAAGCTATAGAGCTCAGAATTGACAAACAGACGTTCAGAACACAACAACAGAGCCTTAGCACCAGTCCCTGGACAAAGTTGAATTAATATTTAAAGATCATTACCAATGGACTGAAGTGAAACACAGATACTAGGTAATTAATTGATTGAGCTTGGCGGTCCACCGAGAGATTAGGCCGGATGAGTGTTGTTTATCTCTGTTGTTATTGTTAAGTATATTTGATCCCTTTAAGCAAATAGTTTCCTATTATATGTAAAGAAGGGGGACCAGCTCTATGTTTGACCTGTAAGGCATTTGTAAGGGGTTTATGTTTAGTGAGGAACGTAATCATGGAGGAATTAATCGTCCCTTGAGTACATCCTAGTAGGTAATGTAAATTACCAGTTCTCATTATCTATTGCACATTGTAGATAACTAGGATACATAGCCTTATTCTCACAAGCTAATAGAACAAGTGGAGGGATTTCCACTGTTTATATTAGCAGATGCACTTGGCAAGACAATACGTTTGTATTGTATATCATTTGGCTTTCTTCCTGTATCAACTGTTGGATGCAAATAGAGTGTCAACCGAGTGCTAATTATTGTTCAGCATTTTGATTTATCACTGTTGCAAGCCAAAGACAAGCAGAAGAGGATTCTGCACTTGGCAGACTATCCATTTTTCCAGAAATAAGGCTGTTTTCTGGTAGAAAGCCTGCATTTCTACACTCAGACCACATTATTCAGGACCCTGGATAGAGTTGCAACTGTTACCGTGTTCAGAAGTGCTTTTGCATTTCTGTAGAACTATTATCATATGCAAGGTTGATGGGAGATCACACAGTGTACACACTGGGAGAATAATAATAGTTTAGCTTACATTATGAATATACTTATTTGACTTAGGTCTAATGTCCTTGGTTTACAAGTAAAATATTGGCTGGATGTTTCCTAGCTCCTATAAGCATCTTGTGAAAGGAGCATTCAAGTTAGGTTGTTTTGAGATGGCTGTCATGAATGAACATGGTGGTGGTGTGCCGCTGCCAGCTGGCAGAAAAAGCCAAACATGTCCCAGAGATGAACGGAGGGCCAGCTGGATACTCTCCGGCAGATTTAACACACTCCTTACCATTGCTGCAAACTCCATAAGCCAATATTGGTAACTGTACACTACACAATACTAATTGTGCATTCATCAGTGCTTTTGGCTTCCCGATACCACGAGCTTGCCATGAACATATCTGAAACAGATATGTTCACATTTGGCTTCCCATAGGGCTACGAATCTATCTAATAAGTAAAGCTATTACTGAAATGTTATGACTTGATTTATGAATACCAATTTATTTGTTCACTTGCATGTTTCTTCTCCTAAGCAATATGTAATTTACCATCAACTTGACAGATAAGAATAGACTGTGACATTTTAATGTTCACAACTTAACTTCACTGCACTACATTATTTATGTACGTATGTAAAAATGTACCTGTATTGGTATCATCTTCCATCCAAAACCTTTTAATCAATTCAAAGTCAAATATTAGGCCTAAATATTAGATGTTCCTAAAACAACTGATGAACAGGAAAAGGAAAGTCCTAAATTGTCAAGATTACAAGCAGGTGGCTGTGCTTTTAAATATATAATTTCACATTTCCAAGGAGAATATATTACAGTTATATTAACTGTACAATTAACAATGAAAGGGAAAGTCATTTGTTCATCACTTACGTATTTTAGAGCCATTTAAACACCCACCTAAAACAATGAGAATTCTAAACACATTATATTTACTGCTCTGCTACTGAGGATTTACTGTGAGAAAATATCAAAATGAGTAAGCTTCATATGACACAAATTGGTTATATGCTCATTTTACCCTTAAGGCAACTGTCAATCAAATATTTTATTTTATTGAGGTTTTGGATGGTAGGCCTATATTGAGTTCCCTTTTTTCAACTGTCAGGCTGCCTCGGCAGTACAATATTACCAGCTGCCATATTGTTGGTCTTGATTAGCAACATCACTCTCTAAGTTCCCATGGCCTTGTTACGGTTTAAAATTGTTGTTGTAAATAGGCCTAGTTTAACAACTGCAACACATGTAATACACTGAAGATCTAGTTTGTTATGGAATGACATGCACTTGACAAAAATATCTTCTAAGTTATTCAGAAAGGGCAGCAATGTTTTTTTCTGACTGTGCAGCTGTAGACAGCAAGTTGAATTTACCAATTACTAAAATGATGCCCTATTCATTAAGAACAAACATTTTATGTTTAAAAATCTCAAGTTTGCGTTTATTTGTCATGCCAGTCTCGTTTCTGTGATGTGCACAGAAAACATCCAGACAACACCACAGTAAAGTGCATTATTTAACAACATAATATAAGTATATTGCACTGTGTTAGTTTTGTGTTTGGACTGAAGGAAAACCACGTGGTCCTTGACTGTATGCTGTGGTAGCACCTGTTGGTGGAGTGTGCCGGTCAAGATGAGACCATCTGTGATCTTAGACACAATGGCTGGAATATTTGATCCTATGGGTTATGTACTGCACTGTACATAATTTGTACTGGCAAGGTTAGTTTTTTGTCCAATGTATCCTTGGGACAAAAATAATAAATGTCTGCTAATCATTCTAACTCTCTAACTCAGATGCTCTGCCCCCCCTTCTCAATGCATTTAAATGCATTGAGAAGCAAAGGGTATTGTTGTTGTCAGCTGTGTTTACAGAATGTTGCTATTCATGGAGCCAGGGGTGTGTAGAATTAGCATATTCTTTTTTTCAGTATGCACAGAGAACGTTATAGCTATAACGAAATGCTTACAACAGTTGAGCTGACTATACCTTTAACTCACTGTTCCTGTTAATGTATAGTGCATTTGAAAGGGGGAACAAAACTGAATGAAGACCTTTTAAGTAAAATGTTGGTTGGTATATGTGATCTCTTCTGGTCTGTGGCATTATCTATCACAGATGCAGAATTTCTGACTGTGTCTATGGTGAGGAAGGGGGGGGTGTTGTTCTGCAGATGGCTCACAAGCCAACCTTTCAATTAAGCCCAGAGTATAAATATCCGTGGCTGATTGGAATGTGACGGCTCCCGGAACAAAGGGCTTTGCTTGGCCTGGTTCCAGGCCCCCGTCGCTCAATCACTCTCTGGTTCGGCCTGGAAGCCACCCAAGGTTAGTCTGTCAATGGACGCAATGACTTCTAACTCCCTACGTCCGGCTCGACCACGCTCTCCTCTCACCCTGTGTTTCCACTCTCCTCTCACAGCTAACTTTACATTTGAAAGAGGCCTTCAGTTGAACTTGGCTCTGTTGAAGGATTCTTGTTTCGTCTCTGTTCCATTGTCCATGAAGAAACCTTGAAGTTCCCGTTAGAAATTATCTTGTTGTCCATATGAGATTTATTTTTTTATGGGTATATAAAAATCCACTTGATGGCCAAATGGTGGCAAATACAGTACAAATACTCCAATCAAATCAAATACTGCACATATAGTGTAGTGGTCTGGGTGTGACGTGGGTTTGATGAAGTAAAACTTAAGAATCTAATTCAACTAAAGTCCAATTTTTGAAATAGATTTTAAGAAAACTAACTTTTTTTTAAAGAAATTATATATTTACAGTAGGCCTAGTGTACATAAATAACTTAATGTTTGGGGTCCAATCCTGCTTCTAATCTTATTTAGCAAAGGCTGCAGGTGGACCGTCCCTTTATTGTGCCTGGGGAGACCCTGTATATTCTATCCAGATTACAGGGATGAGCTTCCAGACAATTTATCCCTTTGCCTTAAAAGCCTGTCAGCGGTAAGCTGTCTAAGAAATTATCCACACATCCAGACACATGGCATTGGGGGTATGAAATGACAAAGCAGAAATGTTTTGGGTGGAGGATATGTTATCACTGTTGCAGCATGATTTTGAATGTGGTGTGTAGTGCTCAGCCTACAAATAGGATTGGAGTGTGTGCTAGTTTCAAGCTAGCTAATAACCAGCTAGCAGTGTAGATACATTTGGGATGCTTTAATCACAGCATCCTGTCATTTAGATTAAATTATTTAAATAATTGTTTAGTTAATTTCTTAATAATTTTCTCTGTTTGCATTCAAGTGAAGCTTACATTTACCTATATGTAATATTCTTTCCCTTGGGTGCAGAGTTCTTATGACCGATAAGTCGTATGTCTCTCCAGACATATGCCTTTTGTTAGAAAAGTTAGCCTATGCTCTTCTTTTATCCTTTAACCCAGGCCCCCACCTCCTTAAGATAGCTACCCACGCTGTATTATTAAGGTAGCCCCCACTCTCACATGTACCCCTCTGGAATCAGCGGAGATTAAATATGAGGGGATTAACTTCCCCTTCCTGCCCTGTAATCCAACAAAACAATGCTGTCTAACGTCAAGCGAGAGATCCCAAGGCGTGGGTAAGTCCGTGTCAGTTTCTCCTTATGGAAGGGTTCCCTCAGAACAGACACACGCCTTCCCGACCTCTTTATCTTTTTACCACGCACGGGAGATTAGGCCCAATAAGTGCTAATAGGGTGAAAGAACGACTTTATAGGGATCACTACTAGCACAAGGACGAAAAAGTGCTAAACGCTTGTCTCCTCTGATGCCAGTTGTTCTTTGGCTTTTTTTTTTTTTACACATGACCAAATACCACACCAGACAACAGTAATTAGTACAACAGTGATGTAAGGCTGAGGGCGGCTATGCTGAAATAGGGCCCTATTTTAAATAAGGCTGCGGCTGGAGCTATCGCCAGCTACGGGACACACTCTTTTAATTTCATCGCTCTGTCAGCTTTTATTAAAACCCATTTGTCACAAGGAGAGAGTGAGAAAGAGAGTGGGGGTGGGATTAGACAGAAGGGGAGGGGGGTATGTTAGCGGAGACAGTGAAAGAAAAAGACGAAGGCCGATTTGCTCGGGGTGCTGGGGGGAAGGGGGGCAGGTTTGTGGGTGTTGGTGAGGGGGATGGGGGCAGAAGGGATACTTGACGTCACCTTGGGGAACGGGTCTTACAGAAGGAGGATGGGGGAGACGGTGCTCGCCAGGAGAGATTAATGATGAATCCGAGGTACCCCCGGACCAGAGGGAGCCTGCCTCTCCTTCCCCCGCGACCCCCGCCACCGCCAGACAGCCTTACATGCCCATTTGTTACTGTCTTGGGAGGGCCATCAAGGCCTCAAATGTGCCCGCTTATTTTCTTGTTTCAAATATGACTTAAAGGTGTAGTCAGCTATTGCAAGCTAATTGTAAAGCTAATACACTTTTTGTCAAATTCAACAACATTTCGCTAGTTTACCGTTCTCTGTGCCCACTTAAAAAATAATCCAGTGCTTCTACACAGCCCTGGCTCCGTACATAGGACATAAATTAAGTGGCAAACACCGCTCACAACAACAAAGCCACTATTCTTCACAGTGTTGCGACAGCACTTATACTTACGTTTAAGTGCTGTCGCAACACTGTGAAGAATAGCTGTGTAACGTGCACATTATGCAGGCCAATGTAACCAACCCTGCATGGACATCACCTTCGTCTGGACTCAGAACTCGGAACAGGTGCGAAACTATAGGCTATACCCACTGGCCACCGAGAGTTGCACTGTTCATTCACAAAGTTCTGTGGAATAGATAAAGTCACTGTAGCTTCCGTTCTATAATTTATTACAATTGCTTTGTCCATAGAGTATTTTGTATAGCTATACTTTGTACAATAGAATATTGCCTTGTCAATCAATTTGGCATTCACAAAAGAACAGTACATTTGCTGGAATGCACAGAGGGAATATGAGGTATAGACTTGGAACCGAGCCAAATTCATAGTATGAGCTACTGGTGTTAACCTTACTACAGCTAAATTATTTTGCTAGTTCTAATCACAAAACAACAGCAACAAAGTAATTATGTGAAATACTCATTAATCACTCTCTGATTTCCTATACAGATGAAGTAGGAAACATCTTTCTCTCAATGATTGGCTGTTTATTGTGGGGCCCGCCCTCAATTGACATTGACTTATCTGGCAATCATAAAATAGCGAAGCCAGGCTTCGAGGCAGTAGAAAAATCAAGCTTAGCTTAGTCTACTGTCCAATAAACACTGAGATGTGTATGTGAAAAGCTCCCATAGACCCAAAATGATGTGTTAAAGGCCTGTTGTTCAATTAACGATGATCTTTTTCCCATAAACACAAAGTGGCCTTTCCAATAGGATCACACTGAAGCTCAGCTTCAATAGTGCTCTGTGGAGCGGTGCTTCCTCGTTTGAGAGCAGCCTGATACGCAGTTCACGAATGCAGATACAGTATTGAAAATGAATAAAGGGATATAGTGCAGGCGCTGTACATGTTTACATAAATTATTAAACAGCACTTCAGTTGCTACTTGGACACATTCAAAGTGATTCATAGGCTTTAAAGACTGATTTTCGCCGCGAAATTCAACTGAAGCTCACGTGATAAGGATGGTCTCGTGAGGCTATAGGGAAAGCCTTCCCTGTAGAGCAAAACCACTGCCTTGGTGTGATGCCTATGCAAAAAGGGCCCGTTTCTTGAGATTGTATGGGCACTAGGTGTAGACAAAAGGTGGGTTCGATCTGACTCGTTGATATAGATACTTTTTATTATTAAGAGCAACGTATGTACTTTCATGCGGGAAAGCAGTGTGTGATGATTTATTAATCTGAATACATTGTCATGACCACTGTGATTTGACAAAGGTTAGCATCATAAACTGAGTGTTAGAATGTCCACCTGCCATCTGTGAGACCTGGGTTTGGTTCCCAACAGAAGCATGTATGTAGCAAGCAAAGCAAAAAAGAAATACAAATTGTCTTTGTTCATTTATGTAACATTATGACGCGCCTCTTTTGTTCAGTCATCACTGTTTGCATGCATGACGTGTTCGATTGGCGATCTGTAGTATCGATATTTTGGGATCAATCCGCACACCCCCAATACGCACACACACACCTACACGCATGCTTATTCGGATCACTGACTTTTCAGCAGGATGCTAAAGTTTTGATATTTTCCTTATTTAATAGGATTATATTCCAATTCCTATTAGTCAGTGTGAAGGTTTGATAAAGTAAGGGATGTTGTTATTTGCCGCGCTTGCATTTATTTGTTTTACTCCAGGGGCATGGCGTTTATGCCAGTGTGTGTGTGTGTGTGTGTGTGTGTGTGGGATGGGGGGGGGCACCCACACTTTTCCTCTTTCTGTTAGATGGTTTAGACGTTGTGCAGGGGTTTCTGAAGTGACATCAAAGTGGCCCTACGCCCTGTCTGGTCTCCCCAGCACCCCAACCCCCCTCCCCCACGCTCTCGCTGCCTCCTGTCATATACCTCTAAGCCCCAGCCCCTGCAGGAACCCCTGCACAATCAAAAGGAAATTAAATGATTCATACTACTTCCTGTAAAAACATGAAAAAGAAAAAGACTTGTACAATGGCTGTGCCCCCACGCAGATAGACACACACACACACTTTGCGCTTCGCAAACAACTCTCTGAATAGTACATGACGGCTCTTGACGAAGGAGTTGAAGGAAGACGGAAAAGGCGAAAAGCGGTCAGGCAGTGGAAAGTGAGTGTGTGAGACAGAGAGAGAGAGAGAAGGAGGGGGAGAGAGAGAGGGAGAGAGAGGGCGGGGATAAAATGAAGTGTGACAACATATGAATTTCAAATTTCCGAGGAGACATCAAAGTGTACCATCCAGGGCGTCTTTCCACAAGGACACTTTGTGATTTTTAATTCTGTCCCCTGATTGTATCAGCACATCAGCCCCAGCACGTGGACGGACCAACAGACGGACAGAAAGCTGCATCGCCATGAGCGGCATCAGGGAGAGATAGAGAGGGGGGGTGGAGAGAGAGCGAGAGGGGAAGGGGCAGAGAGAGAGAGAGAGAGAGAGAGGTGGGAGGGGGGGAGAGAGAGGTGGGAGGGGGGAGAGAGAGCGAGAGAGAGGTGGGGGGGGTGAGAGAGGTGGGAGGGAGGGAGAGATCAGAGGGGGCGTAGAAGTGGAGATAGATGACGGCGGAGGAAAGAGAGAAGAAAGGGGCGGCCCAGCCTCTTTGTTGTGGAAGCGATCACAGAGCCGCTTTCATCCGACGGCGAGATGGAGAGGGAGAGAGGGAGCGAGAGAGAGAGAGAGAGAGAGAGAGAGAGAGAGAGAGAGAGAGAGCTCTCCACTCTCTTTCACAATCAAGGCGGCGATGGCGGACAAGGGTGTGGGGGGGGATGGGGGGGAAGGGGATACAACTTTTAGAGGCCGCTGCTCGTATCACACCAGGGCTCTTCATGCGGCAGGCCTTATCTTATGGTGCACACTTTGAGAACAAACAGCTTTCATTCATGTGAAGGGCCATGTTAGCAGCACTCCAACGCGACACCATATCTCTGTAAACGCTGTCGCTTGTTTACAGTCTGCTCCCATATTGGCTGGCACTCTGATCGATGCTCTATTGGCCCTGTGTTTAAATAACAAGTCCCTCCACTGCGCGCCAGTCTAATTGCTTGGGAGGATCGCAGCAGGACACAAGTAGGCCTCTGGCACCCCCCTTCCTCCTGGCAAAGCTCTGTGCCAAGCGCTGCAATGGTGCCAGCCTAGCTAGGCCCTGCCAAGCCCCTTGCCAGGGGTCAGCTACCCTGGAGGGTTGCCCCCCCGACCCAACCCCCACCCCTGCAGAGACTTCTCTGCAAGACTCCAGCAGGAGCGGATGGGCATCCCTGTTGCCTCAGCAGAATGGTTGGAAAGGTCACATGGCGTCAGAATGCAACACGCGCACACACACACACACACACACACACACACACACACACACACACACACACACACACACACACACGCAAACACACACACACACACAGGCGGGAGGTCACAATTGCACTCTTGTCTCTGATCAGGCTTGATGTTTTCTCCTCGCTAATAAAATGCAATGCACACTGTATATGATGCAGGTTACTGCCTACCATATTAAAAAGACATGAGTCATATATCAAGGCATCACAATATTGTGATGCCTTGATAGTGTTTAAAATACCTTGCTTCTTCTGAGTGGGGACACACCAACAGAGCCATCAATCATGGCAGTGATGTAATAGAGGTCGTATTCTGTGGGTATATGGAGGGCCCTCCAGGCCCCAGCTGTTTTTAGGCAGAGCTAAGGGCTAACACATCTGGTTTTTATTGTCACCCTGCCATGGTCAGAGGAAGGCTACAATGCAAGCTCACAATAGATTTGTTTAGATTTGTTTTCTAGGTGTCATAAAGTGTTCATACAGTAGTTGTTTTTTAAGATATGAGTTTTGTGTTGCGTTTTAACTCTGAAAGGCTACTTGCTAAATTATTGCTTTAAAATATATTGGCTAATTATCGTGAATAATCATTAAAATATGTGATAAAAGTGACAGTTAACATTTTTATGTACACCAATTCAAATGCAAGGGTACAGTAGTTAAAAGACGTTACAAATATAACCATTACATTTTTCAGGGGTTACAATTGGTCATTTGTTGTTGGTCATATATATGTACAGTAGTAAGATTTGATTTGACTTAAAGGCAAAGGTTGAAATATGTGTTTAACATACTCACCTCTCTATGAAGGCACAGGAGATACTGGATCAAGGATTGTGGACAGTCGATCTTCCGCAGGAGACACACCTCTTTAGAATCCACCTTGGAGCACTCCCATTAAAGTAATCTGCCTGTCTGTGTTTTTGTCTCTATTCCTATATTTATGAAAATGAATCTACCATTCCTGCTCTGTTTACTCATTCATTTTCATTTCATTTTCATTCATTTTGATTCTATGTTGATATTTTATGGTATGATGCTTAGAGTCATGTACATGGCACATGTACTGTATGTAGTGTTGTCATTTACTTTAGAAGTGCTAAATGCTTTGCAGTGAAAGTATCATTGGCGAAACCAAAAATAAACAATAAATCTACGCTGATAGGCTAACAGCATGTGAATTGTGCTAATGAGAAAAAAAAGAACACAGTGTCAAGTGCACCCAAATAACACTGGACCTGGACACACACACACACACACATCTCGGTGGTGGTGTAGAGGTCTATATGGGACAGCAGCTGGCGAACGCGGAGCCACAATGGCCCTTTAGGGCGAAGCAGCCCTAATCCGGCCCCCCGTCCAACAGCGGCGCTGAAAGGAAAGCTGTCAATCATACACTAGCACCCCAGGGCCTGTGAGATGGGCGCACGGATTTAGGATTTACCTTACTCCCACTTTCTGCCCTGGTAAAAGCCCCTCCACGCTCTCAGACAGGCAGAGATATGTGTATGCATAAGTACACACTCACACATGGATGTTAACACACACACATATTCACTATGTTTTTTCATGTCTGGGACAGTTGGATAAGACTCTAATTCTCTGTCTGAGCTTTCAGATATGTGTGAGTGTGTGTACGTGTGTGCGTGTGTGTGTGTGTGTGCGTGCGTGTGCGTGCGTGTGTTAGACAGAGTGAGGAAATAAAAACATTAATATAATTATATATACAGTAAGAATAGTAAGACTTTAAACCAGAGCAAACATACTATTTTAATATTGAGGAATATTATATTTATTTACCGAGTTCACCTCAAACTGTTCTTGTTACACGCCACCAATAAATAATTTAAAACACTTTAATGACTCCACAACAGACAGCACTTTCATTTGAAGCATTTCATTTTAATTGAGCTCAATTTGCTGAGTCATTACATAGTAGAATCATACATTCCCCACATACACATGATCAAGACACATTGGGTTTAACATAGCAGTGTTTGTAGAGGAATTCTATGCTTGTTTCTAACCCTGAAAATGTTGGGCACAGCCATGTAAAAGCAGGAAATGGCTGACGATACAGTATTTGCTACAGTAGGCCTGTACACATACACACACACACACACATGCACACGCACGCACACACACACATACACACACAGACACAGACACCAAACAACAAACAACAAACAAGGTAAACGCATATTTAGAGGTGTCACACCTTATGTAATGTCCTTTGGCAGAGTGGCAGAGTGTATATATATATGTGTGTGTGTGTGTGTGTGTGTGTGCGTGTGTTGGTGTGTGTGTGTGTGTATGCTCTGTCTGTTGCAGCTGGCGTGATGCTGATGAAATCTAACAGACAGTGAGAGCCGGACCACGCTCCCTGCCCTGCAGCTATAGTCATGGAGAGAATGTATGTGTGTGTGTGCGCGCGTGCGTGCGTGAGTGAGTGAGAGAGCACTTAGACCGCCTCTGGCCACCATTATCTCTTCAGCATGTGACTGTGTCCATGTGAGTGTGACAGTGTGAAAACTATAGTGTTTGTTTGTGTACTCCAGTGTGTGTGTGTGTGTGTGTGCGTGTGTGTGTGTGTGTTTGTGTGCGGTTGCTCATGTTGTGCGCCTGCCAGGAAATTCGAGTGGATGTGTGTTTATATTGGCTCTTCTACGAAGTCCATACAGTTGACTGTTCCTTCTCCTGCCCTCAACAGAGCTCTTCTACCTGGGTAGACCCTGCTCTCCCATGCCCTCTGTGTCTGGAGCCTGTGTCTGAAACACACCTTTTTTCCTTAGGTCAAATGAAACTATGCTAATACATGTGGTAATTGTGCTTCTGTGTTAATAATAGTGGCACGAGCTGTGGATGTTTATAAGTTCTTTCTTATATCACCTAATATCTGATTATTATTTTGTAATGAACATTTTGCCTCACTTGATATAAGTAATAAAGGGACAACAGCCAATTAAGGATGCTACAAATAAAAATATGTGACAAGCCCGCTTTTATTTGTGTTCCAATATTACAGTAACATGTTTCATAGTGGCATTGTTGCTTCATACCAGAAAGCTGTGCTTTTGCGTTTCTTAAATATTTAGTTGCGACGCATTTTCCAAATGTGATGAGGCCTGCGTGCTTAAAATCATAACAACAGTGCCATGTCCCATGTGTCCTATTCGGAGTATTGTTTATAAGGCCCGTTTCATATTGGAAATATGGTGGAATACAGCATGTTAATGTGTTACTGGGAAATCTAGCAACACGCCATCACGCACCCTCACACGACGCAACATTACTCACTGTGTGTGTCTGCGTGTGTGTGTGAGACAGGGAGAGAGAGCAGGGAGAGAGAGAGAGAGAGAGAGAGAGAGAGAGAGAGAGAGAGAGAGAGAGAGAGAGAGCAAGATCAACGGCTCTCTAAACACACACACAAAACAGCAAAGCCGCGTAATGACAAACTGCTGATAAGACAAATTAACATAAAACCTAAGTGGCAGCGAACGAGACAGCCAACATAAATAAAAAAATAAAAAAGAAGGCGCACTATAACTCAAAACCATAAATGAAAACATATAGAAATGATGCCTGACCTGCAGCATATATCTGCATGGTCCCCACATGAGCACACATTGAGCTGGGCCCTTCCACGCCCATCGCTCAGTACGGCAACTTTTTAATGGTAAATCAACAAAGGATGGACATGAAAGCGCGGCTAGTTTGCCAGCTAGGGTGAAGAATTATTCATCAAGCGGTGAAGCGCTGCACCGCAGGCAAAACTCCTGCAGCAGCGCTCACTTTTAATTGCCAGAAAATTAGTGTAAATGAATCAGAGAGGAAACGGGCTCAGAGAAGCAAAAAAAGGGGGGCAAAAAATATCGGGCACAGCTGAATTAAGGGGGGGGGGGGGGCAGAAAGGGACGAAAGATAGAGAAAATAAGAGC
>JAODUK010000008.1:3469980-3499656 GCA_027564635.1 Typhlichthys eigenmanni | reverse complement strand
CCAGAAAGGGACGAAAGATAGAGAAAATCAGAGCTATAAAAAAGCCCCCCTCCTCATTCCCTAAAAAAAAAAAAAATTCGGAGGCAATCGGAGAAGCGTGGTGTCCCGCATAGGTGGCCTAAAACAGAGATAGGGGATAGGTGGGAGGTTTGGGGGCAAGGATTAGGGCCGATAGAGAGAGAGAGAGTTTACTACGTTCTTTTTTGTGCGCCCAACCTGCAGGATTAGAGATAACAAGCGCTCACCGCGGCCCGGCACCTGCTGTGAGTGGAGAGGAGGGGCGTGGGGAGGGGGGGCAAACCCCTTATTTATTTATTTTCTTTTTGTGGCCCTCGAGGAGAATCAAGGGAGAGAAGGATGAGGAGGGATGGGAGAATCAAGAGATAGACTGAGGGGGGCGAGATGACGCCACGTCCTTTCTGGGTCAACCAATGGAGTCCACATGGACCATACCCGACCTGAGACCCCCGCACAACAAACAGAACAATTCCCCATTTCTCCCTCTTCTTTGTGCAAATGCTTACTTGTTTCTCTGCGCATGCCTCTCCATCTACTCCACGGTGGAGTGTGTGTGTGTGTGTGTGTGTGTGTGTGTGTGTGTGTGTCTGAAATGACTGCAGGGGTCTGGGGAGCTGGCCAACTGCTCCCTACAGTGACCTCAGCATGCAGCCACTCAGACTGCTCCATCAACAATTAAAAGGCTGCCTGTAGCCGCTAACTTCATTTGCTGCTGCGTTAGGGCCCAGCAGGCCAGACGGGACCGAGACAGGACACGTCTCAGGTTAAGCCACCGTGACCCTGTCCTCACACAGACAGACACACACACACACACACACACACACCATCCAGCACAAACACTATGAGCATTAGGCCTTGTGTAAACATGGCAGGAGTTGTGGACGTTCTCACCTGGAGGCTGGATTTGACCAGAGCTGGTGACCCCCACCCACTTCTATGCAGCTGTCTTGGCCTCTAGATGGGGGTCCCCCACGGCACGCACTTTACCCAGAGAGCTTGACCCTGCTTAATGGTCAATACCTCCATTGACCTTTACTTTGCTCTGACTCAAGGAATTTACTGTAAGAACAGTGTGTGTGTGTGTGTGTGTGTGTGTGTGTGTGCGTGTGTGTGTGTGCGTGTGTGTGAAAGCGTACAAGCAAACCTTTTTGCACACATACAGTACACACACCTGTTCTGTTGTAAATGGAGAGAAGATATATACATTTAACCATCTTTTCTGTGTTGGCTATTTCAGTGTTCATTCAGTTGGAAAGAATGAGGAAAAAAGACTTGGAAATGTGATGCGAAAACAAAAGCTAGATTATAACTGCGGGGGCCAGTAAACGAAGCATAAAGACCCCAGAGTGACCAAGGGGAATTATTTGGCTCCATTAAGCAAGCATTAACATGAATTACTATCTAATTAAAATTAAACAGCTCATTAATAACTTTGCAGTGGTGCCTGACTGTGGAAGTTCTCTGTATAGTGTGTGTGCGTGTGTGTGTGTGTGTGTATTAGACTCACTGTGTTGAGGCCAGAAGAGCAACCAAGTGGGATAACTACTATCCCAAAGCAAAGGCAAGTCATTGCCCAAGAGGGCTTAGCCAAAACAGCTGCTCTGGAGTACCTGGATGTACAGTAGTGAACGTAAATATTCAACTTCAAAACAGATGACTTTACATTAACTTTTATGCTGCATTCCCCTGCAATATTGAACTTTAACTTGACATTGAAGGTTCACAAGCTTAATAATTAACACACTAACTATTACACTATATTTGCTTTTCTGTATTTAGCTAACCATACTTACTGTAATGGGTTGAATTGTTTTTCAAATATACATTTAAAACATTGTCTACATTGCTGTTTAAAGTGTTTCCTGGAAATGTTCTGTGTCCAAAAATGTGTATTTCTTGTCTGTGTCTTGATGTGATTTGTGCAACAATGGAAGCCAATGGTGGAGGTTAAATAAATTAAATAATTACAACAACCAATCAGACTATTCCATCCCAAAGTGGTCTGTTGAAGTAAGGAAACTATACAGTCAAGGGTCTAACTAAGGTTCAATAAAGTGCAATTAACCATGGTATACCTCATCTCAAATGTTAACAAGTGATCTCTGGCTCCAGCACTAATTTGGAGCCAGAGAGCCAAAGCATTAACAATGTTGGGTTTATCTATGGCATAAGTGATTCTGACACACACACACTTCAGTGGACAGTGTCGGCAAAGGGACAAGCATCCTGGATCTGACACACGGCAGTTCACTCCATGTCCTGCCTCTGGGCCTCAGCTTACAGACTCTGCCAAAAGATAGACGAGAGAGTTTGTGAGAACGATTACTGGGAGAATGGGGAGCTGTGGAGAGCAGGGTTATAGGTGAGAGCTGAATATAGTCTATGGCATTACTCAATGGTACTGATGCGTTTGATGATAATTGTGACACCAACGACAGGAATTGCACTGTAAAAACTAAAATAAAATAGGTTTTTAGACTTCTATTACACTAACAAAATCTTTGAGTTGGAAAACTTGAATGACAATTCTTTAAGTAGCATAGAAATTACACTTACACAAAATGTATAACTCTGATATTAGAGTATAGAGTATAGCGTATATAGAGTATTATGATACATCATAATACTCTACATAATAGTACTACTAATAATACAAAATTATGATGGAAATGGTTATGTTTGTCGAGGTTGAAATGGAGATTTTTGTGGTCAATGACAAAATATTAATATTCGTTAACATTCGTTAACATTGACTCCAATAATAACAATAATGCAGATTATTGCTTGCCAGAACCCTAGCCAACAGCACATTTAAAGAACCTTTTTTAGGTGCTGAACAACCGCAAACCAAGTTCAAAACCAACCCCCGTAGCTAAACCCCAAATCCGCCAGATTGTCCGAAAGTCCAACTACGTCGCCAAATCACAACGGAAATAAGGTTCAGGTAGTATTTGTAGATGGAGAGACAGAATAGAAAAGAAAAATAGTGAGCAAGAGAGCAAGGCCCCAAATGAATGCTGTTGCATGTACACCCCCCGCCCCTCCCTGCCCAAAATCACCTCTGCTTGGCCAAGAGCTGTTTACCTCTCTATCAGCGGCACTTGCTAAAAAGCAGGGACCCCCATCCATATTCACCGGCCACAAAATCCCCCGCTTATCTCCGCCCGGCCCTGAAAACCCTTCTCTGGTGCTCCTTGCCACACATACATACATAAACTCATCTTTATGGAGGCAGGAGGCACACAAGTCTAGAGTGGGGAGGGTGGAGAAGAATCACCTTGAATTCTAAGCAGAGGATTGTGGGACCTCTGCGGACATACGCAGAGACAATCCACAGGCTGAAAGAGGCTCACACCGATGTGGCTGGCCACAGTCACAAAGCGATTCGGGGGCTTTAAGGGGCGGACGGCCACTGGCAATTCCCGATAGATTCGGAAAAGTGAGGTTTGGCCCTTAATCAGTGTGTTGTTTGATCATTGGTGCCATTCCACGAACGGATGTTTCTGTGCGGTGTTTGTAGATGTTTGTTGGCACATAAGTGGCTAGACCTTTGACAGTACAGTACAGTTGTGGTTTACAAGTTGTGTTTCATACATTTGCTGCAGCAGTTATTTTATTTAATAATTTGATTTCCAAAGAGGTAACTTATATTTGTGGTTCCTGGAAAAATTACCCTTTCTCCTCATTTTGTTTAGAGGTTTTTCCAAACTTTTAAACTTAATTTAAGAAATATTTAACCATAGTTCACAAGAGCTGTTATTCTGTACATAAAGAGGGCAATGGTTTATTTTGGTCATTACATTTCAAACTGGCTGGGAATCTAAAAGAATTGAAGGTAGAAATGTAAGAGTATTTTGCTCACAGCTTTTGTGCGCTAACGAATATATGCGGGTATGCATATGAGTACGTGTGTGTTGTGCGTGCATGTGCGTGTGTGTGTGTGTGTGTGTGTGTGTGTGTGTGCGTGTGTGTGTGGGGGTGGGGGGGGTGGGGGGGTGGGGGGGGGGAATACGGTATTGGTGCCCCGTGTCTCATGTTGTTTTGGGATTGAAGTTAGGAACTCCTCCACGACTAATTGCGCGCTGGTGCCATTCATGAATATTCATTGTGACGCGTTCAGACCCCGCCTAATTAGCCCAAGATAGAGGCAGAACATTCGCACCTTTTACCACAAGAGAAAACGAAGCTTTCCCCCTCGCACTCTCAGGGGGATGCTGGCAGAATAGCCGGAGTTCATTAAAAGGAAAAAGTTACCTGAAAAGCGCAGGACGGTTTGGCCTTCAAATGTACCAAAGGTTTTTATTCTCATTGCAGAGTTTGGGCCCATTACACATGTCTATCAAAACCACTAAAAGTAACCTGAACGTAAACTACAATTTATTTGCAGCATGCAATAGAGTAGACCTATTGTAAATGCAACAGACCTTATGCAGTTTAAATGATGTTGCCCTGGAATTTAGATAAAGACTTGTTTAACAGCAAATACTATTGAAATCCGTTTTCGAAATGTGAACATTTTTCAGGGGACGTCAAGAATATTTGTTTTTAGTGAATGGAAAGTCACTTATATATGTTTTGGGACTGTCAACAATTACACAAAGCATTTATGAAAACCGATATGTTTTATTTTATTGTGGGAAAATCGCTGGCAACATTTTCGAAATTGTATTAAAATTGTAGACAATATCAAAATAATGAAAAAAACAAATAGGCCTACTTAAAATTTCAAGTGGTGTTATTTTCTCAATGTGTTGTCCTTATGCTGTTATTGGGTTATTAAGCCATAATGGAAAATAGGCAGTGAATAAAACGTAATATAATTTACATATAATTATAAATTATGGCAACTGGCATACACAAATATTATTTTGACTATCTACTGTGCATTGTGTCACTGTATATATATAGTTACAGGCAAAGAGAGGGGGCCTTGGTTAATTGTAGGATCACTGGTCTGTTGGTTGAGGTTTGTCCTACAACAATAACTGCTGCATATCAAGTAGGCAAAGTCACGTGACTCACGTCAGGGAACGTCTGCCATTAAAAGGGGAAGAAAAAAGACCCGCTTTTATTCTAATTCAAGGGGTATTAAAGCCTAAATTCTCTAACTAAGCGACTGTATATATTTTAACATTTATGTTTTCAGTGTTTAACATAACATTGTTGTTATGCGCAATTAACATATAATCTATCTTTTTTAGAATATCGCAAATTTTAACATGTTTTGTTTTTAGTATTTTTTTCAGGCTATGAATGCATATATTGATTGTTGACATATGTCTCTAATCCATGTGAGTTTTGAAGTGACTGAGTGAGAATAATGTTCGTATAACAACTAGCAACAACTAACAAGTAGGCAAACTGGTTATCCAAAGGCGATTTAATTTGCCTATTACTTTAACTTCAAAATCGAATAAACAGTATCCTATCCATAAGTGCAGGGCAATATATAGGATATTATTGTCGATGCTTTTGGAAGGGGGGGCGGGGAGGCACGGTGGGGGGAAAGGCGGTGAGGGGGGTGCTGGGGGGACACATCCCGCTTCCTTGACACTCATTCCTGCGTTCATCGTCTTATTTATCCATCGGACTCATTCCAGAACTTCTTCCCCTAAGGCCTGTGTCGTCTACAAGTCAATTCTGTGTAATCCCTTTCAACGAGCGCGCCATGGCAACGTCCTGCATCCTGGCAAAAATGCACCTCGCACAACACAAGGCCATATTCTTGACAATGCGAGGACCGAAGCATCTGGATGCAACAAGACCGGGTCTGTCTGCTTGTGTGCGCGTGTGTCTGGGTTTCGCCAACTGCTTTTTATAGACTGGGAAACTGGCATGAATGGTAACGTAGCTTCATTAACTCAGAGCTGGAAGCCCAACTCAGCTCTGCTCTCCACTTTTTTCCAGACACAGATAAAGAAGGAAGTCTCTCAGGGACTAGAACATGGAGACGGGTAAAAACAGAAGTGATTTTCCAGGACGTGTTAGGTAGATTTTTACGCATATCCAAATAAAATGTTTCTGTATTTATATACATTTTAGAATGGAATATTATCACAACGCAAATAAATTTTGACTTGGATTATAAATTACTTTAGTAAAACTCGTGTGTAATTGGGCCAGTGTTTTTAGATTTATATTCACATTATATATTTACAATCATTTAGTAAACAGTAAAAGTGGTTTCATTTACATTCTGTATAGGCTAAATATTTATTTTGCTGACTTCACACCATACACGATTCATGTAGCCTACTGTATACAAAACTTCCAAACGTTTCCAAAACGGTCTATAAATGCGTGTCATCGCAAAAAATACAGTAACGCTCGAAAATGACCCTAAGAATGACACTTGAATAACTTCCCACTCGTCTCAAATACATATTTAAAACCATGCTTGGACAAAAACCACGCCTTTCACGAGATGATGACGGACACCTGTGACCCTAAGAACATCTTCTTATACACTATCACACCCACATGCACACACTCCATTACGCACGGGCAATTGTGAGAAGACGAAAAGCTCTAGGAGACAGACACGAACAGAGGACGAGACGAGACAGCCTACCTTTTGCGTCTCTATATTCTCCTGGATTCAAATGCACAGTACAGTCATCCTGTAAATAGAAAGAGTTGTCGCCAGGGAAAGATGACAACAAGCAAACGCGCGTTTGAGATCAAAACAAGCAAGGTTGCCTCTCAGGTAAATGATGAAAATAGCTGGGGTTCTTGCAGCAAACCTCCCAAAAAGGCTCCTGTTTTAAGGAGTCGAACATGCGCCTGATTGCAGAGTTTTAGACGAATGGAACAGGAGAGATGTAAGATTTGTTTAAAGCCCCGCATTTCCATTTAAGAACGTGATTGTGTTTGCAAAGATCCCTTTCAATCTTGCCATCTCCCCCCATCCCCTCTCTTTCTCTCCATCCCTCAGCGTCTCCGATGCTACTTTGCAATTCATAGAATTGGTAATTTGCTATTGGGACAAAACGTGAAGGGAAAAATAATCAGATCAACCCGGGAAAAGGGCTTGAACAGGAAACCAGGAGGAATATAGCCTAGAAAACGTAGGATTTCTCTTAAAGTTCCAAATTCCTCGAGAAGACAATGTTGTTAAAAATAAAGAAATAATAATAATAATAATAATAATAATCATAATAATAATGTATTTTCCCTGTGAGTTTGATCATTTCCACAGAGGATAATCCAAATGAATTACCATAAAAACAGAAATCATTAATAATGAACATTGAATTATGAATTGTATTGCTGTGTTTGGCTTAACAAATAATACCAGGTGTTCTAAATTTTGAGAAATATCATAGAAATTATTATTACTATTATTAACTTCGTAAATAATAGTTCGCTTCGGAGCCTGTGTCACATATCCCCTCAGATGAGTTGCAAGCACGTGTGTGTGTGTGTGTGTGTGTGTGAGTGTGAGAGAGAGAGAGAGAGAGAGACAGAAAGAGAATAAGAGAGAGAGAGAGAGAGAGAGAGAGAGAGAGAGAGAGAGAGAGAGAGAGAGAGAGAGAGAGAGAGAGAGAGAGAGATCATACACCGAAGATTACATACAACCCCGATAAATGACACGAGGAGGCTATGCTAAAGAGGCAAATTAAGTCAAATGTGTTATGCGTTACATGACAATAATTATATGGTGGTTGCTGACATTCACTCTCCTTAAGTCTGTGTGGACGTTTGCATTCCGGGAGCACTGCGGTTTATAATCGATTTAAAATAATGCAACACTAGAGACTAGAGAGCCATCACTGACCTATGATAAATGTGGAGTGGGTAGTTGGGGGAAGGGGTTGTCACACCTTCTAAAAGATCTCCGCACTCCCCCACGTGGCTATTTGCAAAACAACCCTAGCCACGTTCAGGACCCCTCATAATTTCCCACTCTCTCCATGGAACTGTTCAAACCCTGGCTGGCAGTGGGAACAGGGTAAAATATCGATACGCTAAACAATCGCAAACAGTAGTCGATATGTATGGGTCACATCTGGTTTTGTAGAAAAGGAAGCTATAAAATTATGTTTATACAAAAGGTGTGTGTAAACCGAAGTAGATATTTAACGACCTTGTGAGTTTTGTTTGCATTTTTGTTTGTTTGTTTGTTTGTTTGTTTGTTTGTTTCTCTAACATATGCGAAACGGCGCTGATCCGTCTGTGCGTAAACCGCGCCTTGCTGGGCTCTAAAGCTGCGCGCCTATTGAACGCTCTTCTGTTGGGCCAGAAGCGGAGAGGAGCCAATACAATCGAGAGGGGCGTGTCTTTGCTCGTCCTCGAGACCTCCCAGAGCAGGTTGTTGCGTTTTTGGCTCTAAAGCCTCAAGACCTCCGAAGCGCTCGTCAGTTTTCGAAGTCGGAGCCATGGCGACAACAGCTCAGTATATCCCAAGGAATAATTCCTTACCGTCTAACCCGCTTATGCATCCGGATTCGGACAGAATGCACCAGGGGACGACCTACAGAGAAGTGCAGAAAATGATGCACCACGAGTACTTGCAAGGGCTCGCGGCGACTAATACGGGCCATCCAATGAGCCTGACGCACCATCAGTGGCTGCCCACGTCCAATACCGACTGGACCAGCGGAACCCACATCGGGCAGCAAGACCACAAAGCCGGCGTGCAGGCGACTCGCGATGACCTGAGCAGCGGCTTTCACCACAGACCCCACTTGGTGCACCAGCAGACGCAGAGCGCACATCACGGCTCGTGGGCTCCCGCCACAACGCACCACCTGTCCCCGCTATCCCCTGCGTCCAACGGCCACCAGTCGCTAGTGTACTCACAGCCAGGATACACGAACCTCAACGCGATGCTGAGCCCGCAGCCCAGCTCACTGCACCACGGCATGCGGGACACGCTCCACGACGATTCCGGGAGCCACGACAACCAGATGGAGTCGCCGCAGCAGGCGTTCAGCCACCACCAGGACCACTCGGACGAGGACGCGCCCAGCTCCGACGACCTGGAGCAGTTCGCCAAACAATTCAAGCAGCGGCGGATCAAACTGGGATTCACGCAGGCTGATGTGGGCTTGGCCTTGGGCACCCTGTACGGAAACGTCTTTTCTCAGACCACCATCTGCAGGTTCGAGGCGCTGCAGCTGAGCTTCAAGAACATGTGCAAACTTAAGCCGCTGCTAAACAAGTGGCTGGAGGAGACAGACTCGAACACGGGCAGTCCCACCAATTTGGACAAGATCGCCGCACAGGGCAGGAAACGAAAGAAGAGGACCTCCATTGAGGTGGGAGTCAAAGGGGCGCTGGAGAATCATTTCTTAAAATGCCCAAAGCCATCTGCGCACGAAATCACCACGTTAGCTGGCACCCTTCAGTTGGAAAAAGAAGTAGTCCGCGTATGGTTTTGCAACAGAAGACAAAAAGAGAAACGCATGACCCCGGTGGGGGTTCCTCATCCGAATATGGAGGACGTATATTCCCAATCAGACACCCCCCCTCTCCACCACACACTACAAAGTCCTGTGCAGTGACTGTTTTCATGAACTACCCTGCTGCCTGTGTCGGGCCTGGAGGGGCAGATGAGAAAATTGCAAAATGGGGGGAAAGACTATACGGAGTTTACGCTATTTAAGTTTTGCATTGTTTTTTCCTGACATGAAAATAGACATGGGCATAGCTGGACAGACATTAGTTCCCCCCCCCCGAATCCGGAGATATTGATGTCCAACAAATAGAATAAATAAGAAATGTTTCATTCGCTGTTGCTGAATTGATACCGTGCGCGCTTACAATGAAACACATATCTTTATTTACCAAAATTCTATGGAGGAGACATGCATATAAAATACATGTGTTATTCCATGGCTGGTCAAAAGAGCAAATTTAATGTGGCAAGAGAATGTGGTGTATCATGAACTCCTGTTGGCCTGGAAATGATGTAAACACTGAAAATGAATAGGCTACTTCAAATGAACATTGAACATTTTTGCTTTTGAGGCTTGAACTGATAAAACAGATTTCTAAATATTAGTCTATACTTTCTTTGTTCTGTCGAGTGTGATGTTTCGGATTTCTTCAATGTTCTCTTCAGCAAACCATGTTTGTAATTTCTTTGAAGACTTATGCTTTGTACTGTAAATCATCAAAACAGCCTTGATATGTTGTATTAACTATAATATACTCGGTGGTCAGAAGGAGATGCTAGGAAGGGAATGTTAACACATACAGCCTACAGACAAAATTACTCATCAATAATGTCAGGTGCATTTCTAAAATGACAAATGCAACAGGACATGGAAGTTCTGACAGCCTTAAGAATATAGTCAAGCTTTGCATCATTCAGAACCACGTCTAAATTTGCAGACGCTAAAAGGGCAACTAAACACATTTTATTGTTACTGGGATGGAAGTTATTGGTTTTACCGTTAGTATTTTCTTTGCATGGAGCACTTATTATTTCGCTGTTGTTACTACTACTGACAATTTATATTTGTTTATTAAATTAGGAATGGAGCTGATCACAATAATATTCCATGTTTATATATTGATTGCATTACAATGCCGCTACGAGCTTAATTTTAATTTTAATTTTATTTTTGCAAACTGTCTATTCTAACACACTATATTCCAAACTCGCGTTTAAAGTGAAATTGGTCAAAGAACAACATAAAAGTAACATCTCAGGTAACTTCAATGCCCCGTATCGGAATACTTCGCTGTATACGCTGTGATCATACATTTGGAATAGGCCAAATGGAAATATATTTTCATTTGTTCTATACAGTAGCCTATACATATGTCCCCTATAACCATTGTATAATATTTAAAAATATGTAATAGGCCTATTCAGATAAAAAACAATATTTCATTAATATGGAGCAACGTTTTGGAAAGGCCCTTCTTTGGAAATATGTTTATTTTTATTTTGAGGATCTGAGAAACAAAACAAATGAACTTGTGTGCTTGTGTCGTTTCTCAGTGTTAGACAGTCCAAAAGCCCACAGCAGTGCTATTCAAACAAATGAGGGAATATCTTTCATTTATCATTTTTTTCCCCAGAAAATATTTTAGAGAAAATGTTGCCAGGATTATTTCCAATATGTAAATATGTCGAATATGTAAACTTGTATTTGTTCTCAGTTTTATTTTGTTAAATCTTTGTTTGTTTTCTTTTTCCGGCAGTTTTGTACACTTACTAATACCAAGAAGATACTTTAATATGATTTGCCTTTATGAATCTGTTTCTGACCATTTATATATATATATTTATTTCTTCATGTGTTTGGAGCTTATTTGTTTGGCTCTGTAATGGTTATGTTGCAGTGGAATTCTTCAATATGATTTGTTTGGTTTCTTACATTGGTTGTATGTTGATTGCTTAAATGTAGACTGCAAAGTCACATTTATATTTATGTTATAGTAATATTTTATTACTTACATAAAACATATATACAAGAAAAGGTCTTTTTTGTCTTCATTATGCGAAACCAATGCTCTTTGTTGCTGTCTATTGTATCAACACCAGAGAGGCAATATAACCATGTTTGTAATGGCTCTTGTTATTGTTGTTTTTGGCATTACACACTGGTTGTGTTTTGGCGGGACAGCGTGACCCAAAACGCCAGAAGCACCTGCTCAGTTTAAAGCAGTTATTCCTTATGTAATAACGGTTCTTTTGATTAATACTGTTAAAGAGGGATCATAGACACCAGAGTATTTTACCTGAGGCATTCCACCAATAACTTTCCACAATCTCTCACGTTTGTTCTCATCTTTGTGTAATGGCAGTATTAAATTGTGCAATATTCATACGAAATTAACTATTGTCTTTTCATTGAATCATATTATTATTATTATTATTATTATTATTATTATTATTATTATTATTATTATGTGTCGAAGGCCATACAATTAATTCACATAAATTAGTTCCACCGGTCACAATCTGACACCACTGTAATATAAAACATTATTCTTATTATTCTTATTCTTATTATGAGTGAAACCATTCATTTGATACAGAAAATAGTCTAAACTTAAACCACGTGATATTTCAAGCACCAAAAATCATAAGATTTGAGTTGACGAAAAAGTGCATGGATAGGATTATTTCCTCAAACTAAATGAATGTCATATCGTGCATAATTATGCATAAAGCGTTTTAGACAAATCAAATCAAAACATTTGCCACAATGTGTCTGAATTATCATTCCATAATGAACAGGCGCCTTATTTCTGTCCATTAACACAGGCCAAGACGTACAGTACACAATACATTTTCAAAAATATTAACTTATAAACTGCAAATATTTGTGGAAATGCATTTATTTACTTTATATATTTTTGATATTTTTTTAATGCAATGTGCTGGAGTTTCCCTTTATAGTCTACGGCATAAGCCTATACATGAACAATGAGCATGGTCATCTAATCAAAGCACAGTGACACTCACTATCCTAACAATATGGCCTATATACCGTAAATAATTCTCACTCACACTCACTAGTCTAGATCATAAAATGCTTCGAGAAGTTTCGATGCGAAACGTTCAATTTAAATGTTTTTTAAATAAAGTTTTTTTTTTGGTCAGGTTTAATTGGAAGGAGCATATTTATAAAAACTATTTGATCTTAGGTTTTCTCAATGAGAATTAGACCTAAGGTTTATCATGACATAACGTAATATTGCACCACAAGCGATTAATTTCATATAGCATATAAAAATACCTATATGGCTAATTTAAGATAGTTAGACCTACAAGTGGTTTTGTGTCTGAATAAATTAAATCAATTAAATGTTAAAATAAAACAACACGCAATGAAGTATTACATATAATGAAAACGAGCATGTAGGCTACTATATAAGATGTTTTTATACGTATAGGCAAATTCAGATAGGACGAGCTCACCTATTGGAAAACTGCTGTTGCTGAATTATGTCATGCAAACAATATTGTGTTATTCAATTATTTGCTAAACCAACTGTATATGATTAGCTCAATGAGCTCATATAATATAATATATTACTGACCAAACCGACCAACTTGGGCAGAAGTGAAAATATTTAACTGGGCCACCAGCGCCCCCAGCCGTTGAAAGGAGGATTTTCAAGTTTACTTTTCATTATCAGTTTAAATGGTTCCAATTATTTCGTGCATACTGTAAAGAAGTAAAGTACTTCCAGGTAGTAACCACCATTAGATGTGTTTGGTAATATGAACTATCCAATTCCAGCATTAGCTTAACATGCTGTTCAACATTCATCTCTTTTAATTTATTAATTACATTTTAAGACAAGTAATGCATCTGTATAATTTAGTTCAAATATGTCTTGCATTTCACTTTTATGATCACATTTTAAGTTCAGTTTGTATAACTGATAATGTTAATACTGATCTAAATGATAGGAAGTATAAATGTAGCCAATTCACCAACACTATGCAGGAATGCATGTGTGAAGACAATCTATTCTCCTGTTCATGTTCTGTACATTGTTACATTAGTACATATGTTGTTCTGATCATTTTAGTGTTTTATGGGAGTTATGGGAAATGTAGGCTAGAATATGCTGTGTATAAACATTCCTACAGTGTAAGTTCAGCATGTAAGAACAGCAGAATTTGGCAGAGGTGGTCAATTTACACAGAACTTATCTTCCTTGTCCAGACTTGTCTAGCCATCTCCTGAACATGAGTGGACAATTGGGTTGAAAACCTTAAGGAGCAGAGCAGACATTTCACTAGTAATGTATACTATGATATGATACTGGACATGTAACAACTTTGAATAGACAAATGAAAATGCAAGATTTACCCTTAGATAGACCTACATTGGGCCCCAAAAGTTGTTTTTCTTATTTTTTTCTTAATTTGTATATGATTAAATCGATCAAAGGAAAGCTTTTCGTGAATTTCAAAGCATTTCAAGACAGATAAAGACATAATAGCCCCATGATATCCTAAACTGTACCAAACCAACACCAAACACAAAGTGGCCCTCTTTGAGCATTTGTGAAACATCTCCAAGCTTTGTAGGACCACATCACTCACTAGAGCAATGCCTCCTTCATCAGCAAAGTATCATGACACAGGAGATGTGGATTAGCCATGATTAGCAAGGATTATAGCTGGTTAATGGTGGGAAAATACATTAGGAACCGTTGGCTCTGGCAGAGGGTGGGGGATTTCACTTGCACTAGCGGATTTGCATTGATCCACAGCAAATGAATGAGGATTAGCAGCATCTAGCTATCTGCCAACAGATAAATAACATTAAGCGTATTATACGCCAGCGCATGTTATTAATGACATTACAAACACCGCTACAATGCCAGCAATTATGGAAATAACAATAGCGCCTGTATAATGTACTCAGATGGGATTTTGTGGAGCCCTTATATGTGCTGGGAGGGGGTTCTGACTGGCTCAGAGAGGGTCTATTGAACACATTTAGTTGGCTCTCACATTTACATCTATCCAGACCACAGTCTCACTCTCAATGCAATGCCATAGGGAGTCAAGAAAAGCATGTGCATTCCAGCATTAAACATATTCTCTTGACTCTACTACGCCACCTTGTAGTCCCTTTACTCTCTCTTAATCCCTCTTCCTCCAGCCAGTTTCTCTTCCCCTATTTCTACCATTTATGTAATAAATACTCCACTCCCACAGTGAGAGGCAAAGCATAGGGAGGGTGACTCCAAAAGAGGGATAGAATAATGTATTTTTTCATCAAAAATTCCCTCTCTTCCCCTACCTCAAGGTTTCCTCCACTGAGCCACTTGAAAGATGGGCAACAATGTGGCCACACAGTGAACACCTAGTTACCATATGAAACGCTCAGGTGGTGAACTGGAGGAGAGAGCGAGGGTAGTGGAAGAGTCTTGTGTTATTTATGATAGCGGGCCTTGTAGCTATATGGGTCCCTCCTTCATGTCAGCTCCGAGGTATAGCCTCCATACGCAAAGGGGTATAAGTGCAGCGTTAGAAAGTTGCTGCCCACCCCCCACCCCTCCCCCCCCCCTCCTCTCTCTCTGCGTCTCTCTGCTGCTCCACCGGGGCGTTTTGAAGAAGACAAGTGGCCTGTCTGGCTCTTTCATGGCTTTGAGGGAGCCCTTTACGCTGCCTCAGGTGACTGCCAGTGTGACTAACAGCTCATAGAGGGTGGAACTCGTATCTCAGAAACTTGCCTTGAGGTGGCGTTTCATAGATGTTCCCACTGGAGGCAGGTACACTGGGAAGAAAGAGTCGTACGCTAGCACCGCTCACTGATTCAATAAACGGGTCAGTATTAAACAATGACGACGTCAGTCTTAGCAGGTGATGTGATAAGAGCTGAACACAACCTTATATGTGAGTATGTGATAGATTGATTGTGGCTTTATATACCGACTAAACAGAGAACGGTAGGAACCCCATTTGCCCTCTTTCACAGCTGCCAGATAAAGTATTTTTAGATTTGCGCACAAGGTTGCAAAGTTAATTGTTGCCATACTCATCAAAGCTTAAAGTCTGTCCCCCCCCCCAACTTCGCCTTCAAGCCTGTCTTTTGTCAACTGTAGCAAAGATGTTGCAGCTTTCTGGCTTTAATAATGAGGTTTGGTTTGAAGCGCTGAAGAAAGGACAAGGCCTTGCGCCACAGAGACATGTACAGGTAAACAATGGGAAGGTCACATGGCCTAGAACATGCTGTTCAAAACACACAGCGTTTGTCAGATGTACAGTATAGAGTACATGCATACATGAAGATACTGGAGAAGGAGCATCGCTCTGTAACCTGCACTTTCTTTACGTTATGCACAGAACATCCTGTTTAAAAAAGGTACAAAACATTTAAGAAACATTTTTGCAATGGTCTTCAAGATGACTGTTTCAGCTGCAAACTAAAATGTATACACACACTCGGCATTATTTACACGATGCTACCTGCATGTTGCCATTTACACACAGCCTGGTGGTCCAGCATATTGGAACTGGGCATTAACATATCATCACCGATAGGCCCACTGCTCCTGTAGGTTTGCAGTTGAAATGGGAAGCAAGTTAACATTGAGACCAGCGGCTGAACCGGCGGACGACAAAAAGGCAAGGGCTGACAGAAATAAATAAATAAATAAATAAATAAATAAATAAGGATGAGTGGAGTGAAAAAATAAATGGAAAGATGAGGAAGAAGGTTGGGGGGGGGGGGGGGAGACACAAACACACAGAGATGAAATGGAGACCTGCCGCTGAGCTCAAGGACACGGCATGCCACTCTGTAATTAGAAATGTACACAGATGATTTGGATGCAGCGATATGATTAGGCAAAGCATGTCCCTAGTCTTAGGCCTAATCAACTCACTTCTCAGAGCCACTCTAAGAAGCGTGTGCACGTGTGAACGCGTGTGTATACTGTCTGTGTGCATGTGAGGGGAAAGGGGGGGGGCTACACGAGTGGGCCCTCACTGAAAACCCCTAGAGCGCCGACTGTAGACACAGTTTCACTGAAAATGTAGACACACAAGAACTTTCTGTGTGTGTGTGTTTGTGTGTGTGCGTGCAGGGGTGTGTAGGGTGGGGGAAGAGGGGGGGGTCATGTGACGTAAATCCGAACAGACATCTGAAATTATGAGTGCGAGAGTGGAAGCACAGGGAGAGTATATGCACTGTGTTCATGATCTGTTCTAGAGTACTGAGACGCGTCAAAGATGAAGAGTCAGCGCACAAAGAGCATGCAGGAAGTAGATCAACGGGATAGATTTTGAGAGTTTGAACACGCCCGAGAAGGGGGTTAGAGTTAGGAAAGTTGTCAGAAGACTTAATGGCACAGCTACAGTTATGAAACACAGAAAAGTTGTCAGATGGTCACATTTCACACTGAAGACCGTCTAATGGATAGAATGGACAAAGGAAAAAGGAGGGCCTCCTTTTATCACGTGTGATCAAATATTGGTAGGTGCTGAACGGGGAATGTATTCGTTTCCTTTCCGAATGAATCCATAAACGCTGGAGGTATAATCCACTGTTCCTCCATGTTGGCGTTAGCATGTAGCTTCTAGCTTCTAGGTCAAACATCAAACCAGTCTTTTAAAAGCGCCACCTCGCTGGGTGAGCTCAGAGAGGAGTGAAATGAGAGTGGGGGGGAATGCTGGGGAGGAAGGGGGGGTAAAGCTGGGGAGGGGGGGGTGTCTGCAACAACAACACAAGCAGCGGCTCAAAATGCCCTCACTAATGAGCAGGGGCCAATTAAAAAGAGCTGCAACTCTCCGGTTGCCTCACCCACCCACTCACCCGCCCGCCCTCCCAGTGGCTTGTTATCGATCACCTTTAACCTCGCCTTTCACTGGTGTCAAAACCACCATTTAGGCTCATCCCCAGGGCTGAGTATGTGTCGATCGCACCCTGCCCCATAAATCATTACTGGGGGAGGGGCTGGGGCGGTTGAGGGGGGCTGACATTCACAGCCACGCAGCTTGGCCAAAGCCGGTGTCTCCGCCCCCCACGCCTGAGGGGTCAGAGGTCAGCGACAGTCCCAGACGCGCGCCCCCGACCTCCACCTCACACAGGCCCCGGCGGTGCAAACCTTTGTGATGTTTAAATAAGACGAAAGGTCAGCGTGCGCTCTGTGCTCCTCAGGACGTGACAGTGCTCCTTCACTGACGACCGGGCCTGATCCTGTCCCGACCGCTGCTCTTTGAATTCAGGATGAGGGAGGTTTTTTTTTAGGAAAAGGAAAGATGAACAGACAAACTAGCATGCTGCTATTGCCACGACGCTTCAGCAGTCCATGTTGGCCCCATGAAACCCCCTATAATGAGTCTGGCTTGTGATCTGCACATCAGTGACATGTCCACCCATGTCACACCTTATCATTCTCTCTTAACCATCTCCTCCCCACACCGTCGACCTTCAGCTCTTTGCATGGTGGCCAGGTTACTGTAGGTGACCTCCGCTCCAACCCTTAGGGACAGGCAGCAAGGGATTAATGGGTAGAGCTCCCTGGTGTTTTGATGAGGCAAATACCCATGGGTAAGTAGAAAGCAGAAAGCTCCCTCTCTCTGGTCCAGAATGCTCCTGAGTGGGTACTTAGCTTTCACAATCATTCGGCAGAATGTGAGGAACGCAGCTCTGCAATCTTTAATTATTGTTCATTCAACTTCTTTGCCCATTTGTGTGATGGCAATCCCTGATAAATTGAAGCTCTGAAGGGGGAGATCTATATCGAGCTCACACACAATGATGCCTTAAATGTCTGAAAAGAATTTGGTCTTGTGGAACACTTTTGAGTCTGCATGTGTGTGATTTGACTAAGTGTAAGGTTCCTATACCGTTTTCTTATCATGCCTTATGTGAACATGATGTTTGCTTTGGGCTGGGCATTAATAGGATACAAATCTCACCACCATGCTTGCCATTGAAGATGAAAGGTGATGCATTGCTGTGACGGGGGGATGGTAGAGCGATGGTATATGAATGAGGCACCCACTGTCACCAATGAAGGTTCACATTAGACTCCACCCACTCGACCCCTCCCCATTGGGACAGCCAGTGGCATGGGGGGTGTAGGGATGTAGGCGTAGGACACGATAGGCCATCGTCAGGGGATTAAGTGGTGTGGCACCTCTTTGGTGCACCTGGCCATAGCAATTAAACCCGTGTCCCGGGGCCCTGGGTTTGCCATTAGCAGCCCAGTACAAAGCAGCAAATTAGACCTTTCTCTCAATATGTACGCATGCTACTGAATGTGCACATGATCCAGCAAGATGAGAAGATGTCTGTGTGCTGAATGGGCATTAATAGGTTCATTATTATGAACAGAGAGACAACATAAGACGTGCTTTACTGTACATTCATAGGAGGCCACCGTGGATGGCTAATACGCTTGCATGGGCATCAACAGTATGTGTAAATGTGGCCACACACTACACACTATGTGCAGAAGGACTCCCAAGTCTGAGTGACTTCCACGTCGCTCCCCGCAGCCGTCAATTAGCGGGCAGAGCTTTGTGAAGACCTGGCAGTCTTTCACATGAGCCTTTGTTGCCTCTCTCTCTCTCTCTCTCTCTCTCTCTCTCTCTCTCTCTCTCTCTCTCTCTCTGTCTCTCTCTCTCTCTCTCCTCTGTGTTTGAAGGTTAAGATGAGACAGCAGGCAGGTTACTGGAGCCCCTCATGGGGTGTTTGGCGGGTGAGCAGAGAAGGCCTGAAGCAGGGGACCGGGCTAAGGCTCTGTCCAAAGAATCTTCAAACACAAGATGCCGGCCATCAAGAGGAGCGCTCCACAAAGGAAAAAGTCTGTCAGATGCACCATAGCTTCTAACAATAGAGAGAAGCTGAATTAATATATTGTGAATATATTGTGATGGTATTGAAGAAGAAGAGTAGGGGAGAAAGGTGTTAGACCATGGGGTAATGCATGGAACTTACATATGGAGAAAGACCAAGAAGGAACTGGCTTCAAAAAAGTTCCAAAATATCAACTTCTTCCCGTTCTATTTTACCAACCTCATAGTTTCTTATCAGGTGACAGCATAGGCAGACTGCCTACACTGCCACAAAGAAAGTTCTGTGCATAGTACCAGAAATAAGTTAATTTGACTTTCATTCGTGTCAAATAACTTCTTCTCAGAAAACTAAAAAAGTATTCAGACATTGTGAGCAAAAGATATAGTCCAAAAGAACAGCACAGATAACTAAAGCCACCATTGACTTAATTGCCTTTAGCAGTGTCAAATTATCATTCAATTTCTGTCCATAAAACAAACCAGCCATAGAGGCTTTTCCACCTGAAAAAAATAGTACTTTGTGAAATCAGTGAACCAGTTAAGCTCCTCAAATGTAATAAAATAAGTATTCTAAAGGTTGAAGCTATTATTATTATTATTATTATTATTATGTTATTTACCCTACAAAGCCCCTTTATAGTTCAACTATTTCTTAGAGTGCAGACAAGCTCTGTGTAATGAGGCCCATGCATGGCATTCCATTCAGCCACACAGGCCTGTCAGGTTAAAGCCAGGCTGCAGCTCCAGACACTGGGCCAGAGAGAGGTGTGGTGAGGGCAAGACTGGCCATCCATCACGTGTGTGACCCTCCCCACAGCATTGAAAAGAACCACGGTTATCACTCACCCCTGACATGGTCATCGATGTCTGACAGAACCACGCGCACACACACACACATAAACGGACACACATATGAGCACTCACACACACGCATACTCGCTCACACACATGCACACATTTGCCCAAGAACACAGAAATGCACCCACACAAATAGACATGCTTACTGTACAGTATGTGTACACCACACAAACACATCCATATAGTGGATTCACACATAGATACACTACACACACTCACTCTCTCGCTCTCGACCACCTCTGCAGTCACTCCAAATGTCTTGTCAGCTCGGGCCCTCCTTCTTGAACTCTCAACACCATCCATCAACTGTCACCGTTCACCAAAACACCAACATGTTCAAAAGATGCTCCGGACCACTCACACCATGACAAATGCCAGGTAACTCCTATCAGCTGTCTCCCAACAAAGCCACGTCTAGTAAAATGTATCATAAGGTTTGAGCCTGTTTTCAGTAGACAGAACCTCAGAAAGATGGAAACAAGTTAGCTAGTGTTAGCTAGCTTTAGCCAGAATCAGCGTCGATTGTTTTTGAGAGTTGGAGTCTGCAATCACAATAGCCTGTATTGTGTCCCAGCCTCTCAGCTTTATTACATATGTATGTGTTGATTGCTGCAGAATAACAATGCCTGTGCATGCCAATAAGCAGTAACAATAACAGTGATGCTTGGCGCTCCTACACGGGCGTTGGTTGTTTGTCCAACAAACCTCTGTGTTGACGCCCATTCCTAGTGGCGTGAAATGCCACCAACCGGGCCAGCCTGACAATGTCATGAATGGAAAGTAGAATTGAATCAGTTGACTGTAGCCAGAGATAATCATCGATAACATACGTTACGATTTTGTTCTTGGCTTGATTGAAAGACATCTTTGCTGAATTGTTCTACGCATAATGAAACACGCATTTCTGCTTATTGTTTAGTTAATTTAAATAAAATTGCTGAAAAAAGTATTTTGATAGATATATATTTGATAAAGATATATTGTCCGTATCTAGAGCTGTATGCTCTGTACCGGGTCTCAATAAATTACCCATACTGGGTAGATGTGTGAAATTGATACAGTGAACATTTCACAATTTTCGCACATAAGAGGGCAAAACTGGGTTCAAAGGTCACCTGGCCCACCCACGTCAACAGCTTCGCAAGTTTGAGAGGAATGCTTGGATAGGGGGTGGTTGGGTGGGGAAGGGGGGGTCACTGGGTTTAAAACCTTTGGGTCTGTCACCCTCCCCCACCACAGCATTGTGACACACCCGTACAGGCCAAGCTATGCTAAACACCCCAGTACCGGGGCACAAGAGACCTTCCCACCCTCTGGGCTCCCCATTCACACAAAACCACACATGGGCGTACGCACGCACACAACAGCCATCTGATGGCCTTCTGATTCTGCCCGCTGGCATTTAGCTGAGGAAAGACAAAGTGTGTGTGTGTATTTACAAGCATGTGTAAAAGACAGTATGTGTCTATATACATACTGTAAGCGTGACTCTATGTACTGTACATCTATCAGTTTATCAGTCTGTGTGAATGTGCTTGTGCGTGCAAATGCAATGTGTTAATGTGCGTGCGTATGTGTGTGTGTGTGTGTGTGTGTGTTAGTTTCAGAAGGCCAGTGTTACGTTGGGAGGGAGGGAGGGGGGAGAGGGGGAGGGATTGTTGTGGTGCAGATGTCACCTCCCCCTCCCTTCCCAGCCAGGGGAGCTTCATGAATGGCTGCTGTTGTGATGGCGATGGTAAAAGGCGTTGGAGGGGTGGCCTACGCACAGCTGCCATCTGAATGGTCGGAATTCAACATGGCTGAACAGACGACCCCATGCGTCCCAGCCAGGAACAATGTGCCCTCTCTGCCCCATCTTTCTGTTTTCACCCTCCCTGTTTATTCTGTTCTTTGTTAAACTTTTACTTCAACGCTTTCTAAATTAACTTGTTATTGACATTTTGCACTCATTACACATATATTCATTCATCTTATTATGTTGCAACTTGGCTAAATTCAATTCAACAATCTAGAATACCAGAATATATCACAGTTACAGTTTTTACAATATCAGGTAATTACAGTGGTTGGTCCACCAGGCAAAATATAGGCAGAACTAAATATACAGTACTATTAGTGAATTACTTATAATCAAATTAAATCTAATGTTTAAGTTGTATTTAACAGTAAATTAGCATTTTGCTAGCTTACTGTTCTCTGTGCACTCTGAAAAAATAATCTGGTATTTCTGCACAGCACTGGCTCTGTAAGGAACATAAACAAAGTGGCAAACACCACTCACAAGAACAATGCCCTTGGCTTCGCAATGCGTTTCAATGTGTGGGGCAGAGCTTCTGATTGAAGCTGAGGTTGTTTTCATGTGACCGCGAAGTTAGCAAGCGTTTTTGAGAATGACTAACCGTTCCTTCAAGTGTTACTATTAGTCAGTATGCTCTTTGGTTATAAAGAGGTAAGTTACCGCTCACTTAATTAAGTGAGTTTGCACTTGTATCTTTAAATATTACATGAAATAATAATACATAATATTGAACAAAGCTAAAGCAGCAGTGCTGAAGGTGAGCCAGTGCTACAATTGAAGTGGTAATGTTATGATTGATCTATTGATTAACCGTCTGCTATGGCACCTCCTGTTAACAGAAGACATACTGCCTCACTCATTGAGGCCAGTGAGTGAGTGCACGCACACACACACACACACACACACACGCGCTCGCGCACACACACTCACTAACCCATCCATTCACCATCTGACCATTAGGGAAGGGAGAGACAGCTCTGTTCAACTAAACATCTGTTCCACCTAAGATTACTAGTCAAACACCTATTTCTTTTAAAAACATAACGCGTTTTTCGAACCAGGTTTGTTTGTAAGGACTGAAAGTGGTTGTATTTACAGGTTTAATGAAGGGCTCTGTGTTGTACTGGAAATGTCATTTACGTGATCATATGAGACAAAACACATTGCTGCTCTGTTCTCTCTTTACATGTCCCAGGTGGACATGAACTACAGGGAGCTCATGTATTCTGGCTAACAAACAGACTGGCTGTGACCCCGCCCACACATGAGATGACGGACTAGATGATTGACGTACCCAGACACACCAGGCAAAAGAGTCTTGTTTTGAAGCAGGATGGGGACATTGTTCGCAAGCGGCCCAGACGTAGGCAAGCCAGTGAAGATTAGAAAGAAATATTATTTATAAAGGCTAGTTTTACTAGCCCTAGTCTGGCCTGGACTAGTTTGGCACAGCCTAGGTACCAGGTTTTCACTGGAAAAAAGCATTTGTAAATACCGTTTTTTATCAAGCTGCATAGCATATCTTATTGGCACATTTCACAATAGCACTGTATGTTTATAAGGTTCAGCAAAGTATGTATTTTTAAATATCGATGGTAGTGAGCCAACAAGCATTGTATGTACATCACTTTCTAACTGTGGTTTTGAAAACCATTATGAATTACGGACATTACCTAGAAGCACCAAATAACACATTCAAAAAACTGAAACCTGAACACTGTCAATTGTCTGGATTTAAACACCAAATCCACACAATTGTGTCATCTAGCAGATTACTTTAGTAACGAAAAAGGCTTGAAGTGAATACAATTATTATTCATATAAATGACTAATTATAGTATTAAGTATTAAGGACCAGCAGGTATGTTGCCAAAGGATGCTTACATTAAGGTTGGGCATATTGGAGATTAAACCTAGAACCTTTCTTTTGGGAGTCAACCACCCTAACATAACCTTTCCTGGAAGCAACTATAGTTCATATCCCACCACTGTACCAGCACCGCACTCATCTGTACAAGGGGTCTTAAGATGTTTAAATGGTTTAATAAACTAAAGGCAATCAAAGCATTAACCTAAACGTCATACTGTGTTTACTCAACTCATTTATTACATACATTTACATCAAATATTAACAGCACCAAGATAAATTAACCAAGTTAGTATTAACAGAAATCCTTTTTAAAATGCTCCAAGTCGCTTTTGTCTCCTTAGGACAAAGTGCCTCATCCACTCCCCTCTCCTCCTGCCTTCATCTCCTCCTTCTCCCCTCCCCCTCTCTCCCCCTGGCCCCCAGACCAGCCTCAGGGCTGTAGGAGTGGCAGGCCAGCCACGTGTTAGCCATTACACTCCCACAATGGTCCTGTTGAGCTCAACATTTAGAGTCCCATAAAAACATTATTGTCCAGCTACTGGAATCATTTGTCCACTACCACAAAGGCTCAGAGAACAGAAAACCTAAATGTTAACCCCCGGGGTCTCTCTCCAGCGCATTTTTCAAATTCGCTCTACCCAATACGTACCACATTGTGCCCACTTTGACGCACTTCCTGGCGCACGCCCGCGCTCTCCTACACCAGGACACTTGTGTGTTTTTGTACTCCCTAAAGAGCATAACCAACAAGGGTCCCCTGCAGGCCATTGCATTCTGGACATCGTCACTTCACCAGTGTGCTGCTCTTACAGTATTGACGTACTACATGACCACCATGTTGACCATGTAGTGTATACCCGTTCTTCATCTGTCGACCCCTTGTCAATGCATAACCATGAAGCCA
The DNA here is from genome assembly GCA_027564635.1 of Typhlichthys eigenmanni. NCBI lineage: Eukaryota > Metazoa > Chordata > Actinopteri > Percopsiformes > Amblyopsidae > Typhlichthys > Typhlichthys eigenmanni. Next base: position 3,474,971 of record JAODUK010000008.1, on the reverse strand, counting down.
TTCCAGCTCCGATGGTCATTCATGGTTAAATATGGCCTCAACAGGAGGAGCACAATGTGTACAGTACCTGCTGAGTGAATGGGCAAGGTCATGCCAGCCTATTAGGCATATTAAAAACCTAGCCATTATGGTAATTGATGAGGCCTAATGCATGTCCAGGTTGCTTAGCGCCCATCTACTAGACCTGATGGATGACTCAGTGATTAGCATTGAGAGGTACAGTGCGGTGTGTAGCCCCACCACTTGCATATGTCATGTTTCCTTTACTAGAAGTGGCACCAATGAGACATTTTCTGACATGGGCAGTAGATATGAACACATTGTTTGTGGTTGAACCATGTACAATACATCTCTGTACATATGAAGAAACACATGTACATGGATGTCTATTAGAATAATGAACAGACACTTACCCAACTTACAGTGAGTACAACAATAATGTAGGGCGTATGCAGTGCAAGCCTCTTCCATCAGCACTATGCCATACCACATGGTGCATAGTGTAGACCCTATCAGGTAGTACATTTTCATTGGCTGGTGGCATATTATGGAATTTGGGTATAATGCTAGTGCAGTGCTTTAATGACAGTAACCATATCGAGTTAACAGGTTTTTACAAGACTTGCAAATAACCTCATATTCTCTATTCATCCTCAGTACCTGTTAAATATGCATTGGATGATTAGTTATGTTGGTCATGGTTCATGTCAATCAACATACAGTACCTTGTCCCAGACAAAGGATGACTCTGTGGAAATAGGGGTTAGGCATCTTGATCAAGGGGGCCACATTGGGGCTTGAAGAAGACACTTTTGGCTGGAAATCAAATATGCTAGCCTTAGTGGATCTGACTGCTGTCACTGACCTTAACTGTAGATGTATTACTGAGAAATCACTAGAAAATTAAAGATCCCTAACAACGCATGTGCAAATATTATCACACAAAGGTTTGTCTTAAGGGGTAATGAAAAATACAGTTACTCAATGTATTCACATCCTTCCAATAATGTTGTCATAGGCCTTATTTTGTCAGAATACATTATATCACTATCATATATTTTCTTTAAAAGGCTTGTTTATGGAATATCAAGTCAAGCATCTCAAGAGGACACTAAGTCTGGGAAGAAACTAATCCGGAACCAACTGACAAGAGTCCGCTACAAGGTTTCAATTTAGCGGGCTGTGAGGTAAATGCTTTGCCTTCAGTATAGCCAAATCACATTTCATTACATTTGAGCATCCGAAGCACCTGTCATGCTCGCCGTCTTGCCCAACCCCCTCTCGCCTGGCTAACGCCACGAACGGCCGTCTCCTAGCCGACGATCCCATCGCTGCTGTGCCATGGAGGGGGGCCCTGACTGAGGCTCCATTCTCCTTTCATCCCCTCTTAGAGGACAAACATCAGTCCCATCTCCTCGGCCATCCATATTCATGAGCCGCTTATAAATATCTGATCGCAGCCTTGCTACAGTTGTTTAGCTCTGAGAGGAACACACACTACAAGGTGCTTGTGCTTGTACGCACACTTGCAGACATGTAGTGCACCCATGTGCACGATAATTGTTTGCATACAACATGTGCATGTGTATACTGGGTAGTAGTGGGTACGTACTTGAACATTCTGTATATTCCTCTCTCTCTCTCACACACACACACACACACACACACACACACTCCACCCTCTATTTGCAGGGGCCTACTGTATACTGAACCCCTCAACTGTCTGTACGCACCTGTTGGGCCCCCTGTTACAGTAGCTTTGGTTCTCCCTCTCCTTTTCTTAAATTAAAGTGTCCCAACGCGAGAGGGGAGTCCTTACATGTTGTACAGGGGCCGGGCTTATCAGTGAGTCTAGAGTATAGGGCCAAGAGGACGGATTGCCTCTATAACGCCCGGCTAACCATGTAAAATCCACTCTGTTGTTCCGTCTTCACCCTGAGCACCATGATAACTCCACACACATCTGTCCTTTCTTACTACATACAAATACAATCTAGTTAAAATTTACATTATATCTCAATTCACCATACTGTACATAATATGCAAAAGGTCCCGAAAAAAGTGTTACACGATGAAGTGATGTATTTATTGTTTATTATTGTTATTATTGTTTATTATTATTATTATTGTTTATGATATCACTTTTTTTCTGGTGTAGCAATGTAATGTAATAAAATATTTCAACTAATAATTTCTACCTTAAAAAATCACTGCCATCAGACACCTCAGACTAAGAATGAAAGGAAATGGGACAACCACCTTAACTATAGGTTGAACTTTAGGCTTCTCTAAAGCAAACGAAAACAATCTAATAGGAACACCATTGATGGGCACAACAGTTGTTATATGTTAGCATTTCTGATGCAGTAATGAAGTTCATTGCTTGGCTATACTGAGAGAGAAAGGTGGATGGATACATAAATACATTTCAGTCTCTCCATGTTGTAAACAGGGGTGCAGTGGAGGTTAACCCAACCCTTTATATGCAAAATAGAGTTTACCCACCTAATTAGTCATTAACCCTTATGACAATGATGTATTGTACAACATAGTAAGGGACTCTTGCCAATTATGGCAAATGTAGCCTTAATATGATTTCATAGATTAAATCAGGCAGTATACAAACCCTGAAATTTCTCAATTTGTGTTCAAACATATTGATCTACAGCGGTCTTGTTCTTTTCTTCAAAGGAACATTTCCTTCAACGCCTCCTTTCGCTTTATTTCCGCTCAGTCTTGGAATTCATTAAATCTCACATTTTGTCTTTATTCATTTTCAACCGTCTATTCTTCTGGTGGGGTAGGGCGGGGGGACTTTTTTTGTCTATGTAAGGAGGAGCCTTAAAGCCATTTACAATGCAGAAATTCTTGGGAGAAACAGATGAGGCCTCATTCCAGAGGCTTCAGATTAGAAATGTGATATGAACACCCTCCCTATTTCCTCCTGCTAGTGGCTTCCTAATCACATCCAAAGCACTGATACTAGTGCCGAGAGAGGGCGAGAACATGCGAGAGAGAGAGGGGGGGGGAGAGAGGGGGAGAGAAGGAGAGAGACAGGGAGAGGAAGAGAGAGAGACAGAGAGAGAGAGAGAGAGAGAAAGAACAAGCAAAAGGCACAATCTTCACGTGGAATCAAACGCCACAATCCAGAGCGTGCTCAGCGAGGCACACACACACACGCGTGCGCACACGTGACAATGGCAGTATTCAAAGGTGACATTGCAACATTGCAATCAGGCGGAGATTGGACAAGGCAGTAGCAGCGCAAGCTACAGTAGAAAAGCAACCCGCTCAAGCTGTACTCGTGTTGGGTTCTATTTACTGCTAGGATCTTCTCTCCTCCTCCAACTCATTAGAAACATTAGAATTATTGATGCTGTCAGGAAGACACATTCAGCTACAGTCTGAAGAATACCTTTGTTCTGTCTCCAATACAAATAGAAGGGAATTATAATATAACTCACCGCAAGTGTGCCTCGGTGCACACGATAAGGAGGTAGTTAGAGAGACAGGAAAGAGCACTCTCGTGCACGTGCGCGCGTGCGTGCGTGTGTGTGTGTGTGTGCATGACAAGATGTAACCTCATGAGAATTTGAATGAAGCAGACCTTGGTGTGTTTATGCATGTTCACGTAAGGGTTGAAGCGTTGTACAAAGACACTATACAATAAACATACAGCAGCATAGCCTATGTGAAAGTATATTATACAGTAAGCCTAATAAATGGAAGTGCATCAATGAAGGACTGTAGGCTACATATGTTGGGGAAGAAGCTGTGATCTTAGCTCCTAATAGCTATGCTGTTTGGATAGGCTACAGGTCTTAGCAATGACCAAATGACATGTCCTCTATGGTATCACATGCTCATTTTCCTTCATATTAGCACTCTCCTAAAGTCCCTGATTGAGTTATTCATGGGTTCCATTGCAATATTTCCAATGCCTTTTAACATAAGGTTTTGATTTATGCAGAAAAAACAAATTACTAAGCAGCTTGATTAACCACATTTTAAAAAAGGTGTCTGTTTGTGGTTTATACACCATCATATTTTTATTTGTGCAGATTATTTTGATAAACAAAATGCAGAATGTGTTTTAGACTGCAAATGTCAGGCCAATTTTTCAGCATAAATCAATATGGGAAAATAATTTGGAATTCTGCAGAGGGAAACCAAGTAACCTTCAAGTAGGACAGACAAAAAGATGAAAATATGTCACTCAAACACTTTATTAGATGATACAATAAGATCTCAATTCAGGGATGAAGCCCTATGATGTACTGTACATTTATACATATGTTGTGCATTTGCTGATGTGAGCAAACAGCATACACTCATACAGAACACACATATGTTAGTTGTCCCAACTAACAGGTGCAACAAAACTGATGAGTCAAGGCGATGTCAATCAAGGACTGTAGATTCCCACACAGTCCTTAGCAATAGTCTAATCAGCCATTTTAAGCACTGGTTTTAACCCATACTGTATACCTGTGTTGGGTAGAGAAACCCTCAAAGTGAATATAATCCATCACACTGCCAAAGTGCAGGAAAAAGGCAATGTGACACAATTTAGCTGTTTCACTACTTCAAAATGGGACCAATACCAAATACTGTAAAATACACAGCAAATAAAGAACAACAGTAGAAGTATTAGTACAGGAGAACTGGAGAAGTAGTCAACAGGAGTGTTTCCCTGAGTAAGAAAAAGAGTGAACAAAGAACCATGGCGAGAGAGAGAGAGAGAGCGAGAGCGAGAGCGAGTGCGAGAGAGAGAGAGAGAGAGAGAGAGAGAGATCTTAGCAAAGACTGAAGCTGTAGCGAGAGTTTCTCATTAGCCATGGACTTGGCTTCTCTCCCACCCCTCCCGGCTGAACAACCGACTGGGCCATGGCCGCCAGCGCACCCCCATCTCAACAACCCCCCCGCCCCCCTCCTCCCCCTCCCCTTCCAGCCCCTATAATCACACCCGCAATCACAGCCTCTAATTAGGT
>JAODUK010000008.1:3432543-3469880 GCA_027564635.1 Typhlichthys eigenmanni | reverse complement strand
CTGTTGTCTGTTCCATTTGCACAACAGCATGTGAAATTGATTGTCAATCAGTGTTGCTTCCTGAGTGGACAGTGTGACTTCACAGAAGTGTAATTGACTTGGAGTTACATGGTGTTGTTTAAGTGTTCCCTTTATTTTTTTGAGCAGTGTACATAACAGTATTCTAAAAGAACATTCGGTACTATACGGTACTATGTTTCTGTGAAGTATCCCCTCTACTGCTGCTATTTTCAAAATACATTCATACACACAAACGCAACCTTATCAAAATTCGACCCGTACCACAGGCTTAGGGCATCTACCAAGCTAAATCTGGTCAACAAGCCATATATGTACATCCTGGCCTTAATACGTGTGTTTTCCCCTCAGAAACATTTGTTTGTGTGAACCATCAACAACCTTCCCCATCGTGGACATCCAGTGCTCTTAGGAGACCTCACCTGAGGCTGGATCTGGCTGGTATCTCCTCTAAACCTTCCTGACAGCTCGCATGGTGATTCAGGGCAATTGTGAGTCAGGCAGAAGAAGCAAAAAACAATATTGGGAGTCAATTCTAGGCTTTAAAGTCAAGCCTCAGCTTCTGAAGTTTAAAAGCCGTAAAATGCCTGGATGCTTTTATTTCTGTTTCTTTGACACTTTAGATTATTGCGGGGTGAAACCGTCATTGGCTTATCATTGTAGACACGGTGCCTTGGAAACAGATCACCATTTTGAGAATCAATTGTAAAACAGCAGAATATGTGGAAATATCCTCCTACGCCAATTATCATCCTTTGACCTCCTTGATGCTACAGCCTACACTTGACAATGATTTATTCCTGAAAGCTTTTCATTTATTTTATGACCTGAGAAACAATACAATAGGCTTGTCATCCACGTGGGCTATTATAGGCACCTTTCATTTGATTACACCATTGAATTGCCAAACTATTTTTGCTGACACAAACCAAAAATATCAGTATTCAGTTGCTATAGAATAGAAACCTGATCATTCTTTGACTATTTGTTTAAATTACCGGGATTAAATTACCAGGATAAAATCCAAGGTGTCAACCTAGATGTACAGTACAGTATTCAGGGTTGAAATAATAGTAGAATCACAAAGAGAGAGAAGTTTCATTTGTATCGCTGTTGCTTATCACATTGACAGAATGTGTGCTTGATTAGGGGGTGCATAACAGCACTCACAGTCCCTCCTCACAGTAAACATGTGAAGCGTCAGTTTGCGGTTTCACGTGACATGTGGGGACCACCGCTGCTGAATGTGGTGAAAAAACACTGCGGAGCGGCATGCCTCTCTGTACCACAACACAGCAAGACTGTGGGCTGCCAGCCTTCTTCAAAGACACAAGTTTGCATGAGAAGCATCAAAAGATTCATTCGTGTTAAGACCCCCCACACCCCCATCCCTCCCTACTTCTCATCACCCGACATATTTTTTTTAACAAACCATTAATGCTACTTTGAAATCATAAGATTCTTCTTCATAAATTGTCCCATTTTACACATCAAAGCCACCATGTGGGATGAGCTCTCTGCTTTTGTAATTAAAATAATTTGTTTTCACAGAACCACAAAAGGCGAGATGAAAACAGATGGCTACTGTAAGACTAACGCATCCACAGAAATGAAGTTCTCACACGGAGCATTACAAATACCTACTTCTCCTCTCCACAAGCCATGGGATGCAGCGCGCGTTATAAACAACATCATGTACATATCGATGCGTGAGGGACCCTTTCTTTGCTTCATGGTGCAACAGCTCACATCTCCTGGTGGGTTAATCTAAAGTAACGTACTGTATGTGAGCAAGTTACGGCGATGAGCTTGTGACCATCGACGTCTATATCATGGATTCACTAGGCTCATATATATAACTTAGGCTTGTATGGAGAACGTGTTCTAAAGCAAAATAGTGTGCTTTCCACACATAAGTTTGTCTACATTCATTTAATGCCTCATATATAAAGATAAAAATGGATGTAGCTTTGAAAATGTTTAGCATGCGTACACCTTTACAAGTATAAGGAAGTGGAGTACATATTCAGCCGCTAGCTTGCCTGTCTGTGTCTCAGAGTTGCAACGCGACGTGACAATCTATCAAAACGCCAGCGAGGTTTCATGCCATCTGCGCTGCCCGCTCGCTTATCTCTGTGGCATTTTAGTGGGGGATATAACAGAGAATCAATTATGAGTACACAGATATGCAAAAGGTTTAGTCTGCAAAGGGGATTCTTGACAGTTTGGTGATATGATGGAAGTAACTAAGCCACATACGTTTTTCTTCCAAAGCTAAAAATACAATCCCCTTTCAGCTAGCAGCTGCAAGCTGAGATAAAGAGAGTGGAAAAGCCTCCGCCGCCAGTAAGAGAATGTAGAATTAGAGTTGTGTAGAGGAACAGAGACAGAACAGGAACAGGCGTCATGGTTTGTTAATAGTTGGTGTCTTGCCATGTTACAGACAGTATTGTACCTCATGCAATTATTCCATACCATAATGAGGTATTAAATCCAAAATTACAAACGGCATGATAATACTATATTGTCTATATGTCTGCATGAATCAATTTTACAGTATGCATGCTAGGGATACACAGCAATATCTGAAATCATTATTATATACAATGTATTTAAAACTAAAAGCAATGTAAAATACGTTAAGTATGGTAAGAATATGGGATTCATAATTCTTCAGTGCCCAGGCAGGTATCATCATGGAGCCCTTCAAGTTCCACATGAAAAGGAGACCTTGAAAGCTTAACAGCAGCTGTTGATACATGTACGTTGGGCTGCAAGCACTTCAAACTATACGGGATATGGGATGTAGTCAAATAGATTTGTAGTCAGAAGGCACAATAGTGTGGGGCGTCTACGACTACAAGGTAAAGGTATAGGGGTTAGGCTTCGCTGCACTGCAACTCGCTTTGGATTAATAAAGCTTCTGATAAATAAGAGAAATGCTAATAGCAATCACGTCGCAGGTGACGGCAATGCAATTGAAACATCAAAAGAGAGCATATCAGAAAAACAGCTATTTGCTTGGGGCTGTGTGTCTATGGTGTACACGTTTGTATCTTGCTGTTGGTCCTGTTCTGGCTTTTTTCATAGATATTGTCATAGATATGCATTCAGAAGAATTTAAGTGAACATGGAACAAGGCGGCCCATTGGATAACACTGTGGCTGGGCAGCAAGAAGGTTCCGGGTTTGAACCCTGGTTGTCCTGGCCATTCTGTGTGGAGTTTACATGTTCTGTCTGTGTGGGTTTCCTCCGGGTGCCCCAGTTTCCCCCACTATCAAAAATACATGTCAGTTCACTCTCCAGTCAGTGCCATGTCCATCTCACTATTAATAAAATAATATATATATATATATATTGCACTTTATTAGCTAGGCCATTACCTATTTCACTTTATTAGCTAGGCCATTACCTATTGCAATTTGTTTGACTATGTGGTAATAGGCATAATGACATTATGCTGCATTTGTTCCATTTAAAATATTGTTTGCTTATAATTGCTGGTATATGACCTGTACAACTACTGACAAATGTACTACATGTAAGTCACTTTGGATAAAAGCGTCTGCCAAATGCCGTAAATGTAAATGTGACCACTGGCATCAACCAGGAATTTGCGCTGCCCACTGCTCCCTTGAGTGATGGGTTAAATGCAGAGAAGGCATTTTGCTGTATATGTGACAATAAATTCACCTTTAACCTCCAGTCACACATGAGTGCCTTCTGACATTTAACAGAACTTCAGCACCGGCACACACTACCACCACACTACCACTCTACCAAGATATTTCTGCCATCCAGTTGCTGTAGGGTTCAATATACTACACAGACTGGTTCCACACTTAGTCGTAGCATAACCAGGAGCTCCAGGTCTCCGGGGCCAGGAAACAAACTAGAAAACGTGACCCCCCACACCACACACAAACACACACAAACACCTATTGTTCCCGTAGCAGTGCCTTCCTATTAGGACTAGCACCACTCACCACAGGAACAGTGTATTTGTCTCTGCTCAACAACCCACCCAGGATTAACAGGACATAGCTAACACAGCTCACCTTGTCAATAGCTGGGTTACATGGACACTTTTTGTCTTTACAAATGGGATCTTTCCTATTCACAATTTCCGGTTACCTGTTTACATGGGATGTCACCTAATATGTTGCTTACATGCGCCATCGCAACTTATGGGAATTGACGTTAAGCATGCACGCATTATCTTGCTAGCTCATAATGTAACGTGCCCCACTATCAAATGGCTAGAACCGTCTATCTTTTAGTTGTAGGTACGTCAGAGAGTACGGCTCCAAATGACGTGCTCGTACTAACTCCCATTCACTTATTTGCACGAGTCGCAATTTTGTCCAGAATTTAAAACCGTTCTTATAATACATCCATGCTTTGTACATCGGTTGTGCAGAATAGTTTACCGGAATCACACAAAACGTAAGACAGGGCATTAGAAAACAACCAGGAAGTTATCGGGTTTAACCGTTTATATGAGAATTCTTCTTTCAATCGGGTCATGGAACGTGTTATACTACCCCTTTGCTTTGGAATGATATTTCGATCAGGTTGGCTATTTCTCATCTGTTTGAGGTGTTTATATGGATCATTTTCTTTCAGGTTGAGCTTTTAACCCGATTCCAATTGGAATAGTTGGGTCCATGTAAACGCAGCTATTGTTAAGGTCACTGAACTCAATATACAGTATATGCTGCAGTCACTGAATTCTCCAGCCAGACTGTGTAGTAGCCACAATTACAATTTGCTAATTTAGCTCACTGCTTTCCAATCCATTGTTGTGGGGACTTAGTGCCCTGCATGTTTTATATGTCTCCCTGCTCCAACACACCTGACTCAAATGAACAGGTCGTTATCAGGCTTCTACAGGGGTTGATAACGACCCGTTCATTTGAATCAGGTGTGTTGGAGCAGGGAGACATAAAAAACATGCAGGGCAGCGGTACTGTGGGACTAGGATTGGGAATACACTGATTTAGCGGACACTTTTATCCCTGCTCCATACAATGAGTACCATTACATTTCTGATTAAGTATTACAAGAAACACACCCCCCACCCAGACTATTCTGCCTATTTAAAATGTATTATTGCATTCTCCTTTTCAAATGCCTGTGCAAAATGAGTTTGTCTACGGTTACTGTGCTGAGGCCAATATGAGAGCTTGTTTGCACACCAAATCCCTGCTGTACCAGAAGGCTCAATTTGTGGGGCCTCTATACGTTCATCCCGGCCAGGGGAGAGCGCTTCTTTAAATGGGGACAGACAAGCCGGTTTCCCCAACAACTGGCTCTGTTAGTACAGCTGCATCGTGTCCCATGACTGTTTATCTGCTGCTGGTGTTACAGGGCCATATAGGGTGGGCCAGAGCACCCTCTGGCCTTTGGAGGTGTCTGTGGAAATCGATAGACAATTCTCCCCTCCGGAGGTGCGGAAAGGACAGGAGCGGGCCCTAGCGTCACACTTACATCAACCCACAAGGTGTGCTTGTGCGTGTGTGCATGTGCGTGTGATTGTGTGTGTGTGTGATTATGTGTGTGTGTGTTTGTGTGTGTAAGTGCATGTGTATATGCGTGTGCATGCGTATGTGAGCGCATGTGTGTTTGTGTGTGCGCGTGTGCGCGTGCGCACGCGTGTGTGTGTGTGATTGTGTGTGTGTGATCGTGTGCACGTGTGTGTACGCCAGTGATGACAGATGGGAAAGGACACACATTAGCCTTCTGTGTGTCCCACGCAGCTTCCTGCAGGGTAATGGATTCGCCTCCGTGCCATCATCGCATTCTATTAGGCCGCGGACAGAATCGATAGTTTGCTAAATGCAACAGAATCGTTCATCATAATAGGCCTTTCGGCCTCCACCTCTTTCTCCACCTGCTAACTTTGCTGCCCGTTTTGCCTCATAAGATTTAGAGGAAGATTCACAATAACTGAGTCTTCATTTGCAAAAACACCCTACAGAGGGAAAGAAAGAGGCTTGATAGAGGAGAGGAGATGAGCTTTCTCTTGTTTGCTAGCTACCTAGAGGTGCCAGGTCTGAATCAAAGGTGGAATTTGCACACTTTGGCAGCTAATCTTAACTGACACGAGCTAATCTTCTCGCCGAACACAAGAACATTTTAATGCACATGAAAACCCAATATACCAGACTGGTCTGAACCTGAGAGAAATGTGTATGGCTGAGATAAGTTATTAACGCCACGAAGAACCATGTAGATAAGTTTTGTATTTTCAACCGATCAAAGAAAACAACATTGTGTGGATAATTAAGGAATTGTGTTTAAATTAGTTTTTCTGCTCAATAAATTATTAATATAGAGAATTATCAAATATAGCTACTTTTCATCTTTGTTGCAGCTGTTGTGATGTTTGGAGTCAGTCTCTGCATATATGTACACGGCATGTATATGTAATTACTCCTGTGCTAATTTAGCAATTATAGTTGTATACATTTTATATGTATAGTATTTAACATACCCTTTCATCCATACAATAAGGTTTACAATACAGCAAGTACATTCGTCAATAGCCCGGTCATACAGCTGTCGGCGTAAGTTAACACTTGATTAATGACATCAGTATGTCATCGGGGCTAAATTAGCTCCTAAAGCATCATATTAAACCATTACACACCAACCTACCATAAATCCTGAAAACAAAATTTAAACATAAAATCTTATTCTGTAGTCATAATATGACATTTAGTCAGAAATTACAAATGCATTTAACAGGATACCAATACAAATAATAATGGAATGAGCATGATCATAGAGAATATAATTCTACTTGCAAAGGTGGTGATCATTTTTGGTTAGATTATCAGATACATAGCCCACATATCTATAATAGCAGTATACAACATTTATATGGACCAGGTCGTGCATGAATACCAACCTAAGAAACAAGATGCAGAAAGCTGAGGGCACAACCAAATGGACCTATCCTTTATTCTGTTCATTCTTCTGGGAGACTATAGCCTCTCTCTCTGCCAAGACGTGATTAATTGCAACAATGAAGCTCATTATGGAGATTAAGTAGGAGTTACGAGAGCATTATTGATCATTGTCCTTTAAATAACCTTATAGTTGCTTGTTTGTGCATCTCGGGTCAGTGTAATGCTGGAATGCTGTTCTAGGGGACACATATGTAACAGAAGATCAGACCTATACATATGGTCATTTGAACAGTTATTACTGCTTGTTGTGCTAGAGTTTTAACACATACTGTATTATATATGTGGGAGGATGATCATATGTGAAGAAACACAATGCTCTTAGTGTAGAAGGTAAAGTCTGTACTTTAATTTTAAATACCACACAATATAATTAAACAATGGCGGTTTCTCTAAGTAAATACTGTTCTTTGGCCTATATTTAAATATCGCCTCTAAGACTACTGTCTATTAGCTACCATCATTATTAGCAATCTGCTTAAGATGTTAAAATAAAAAACAATATATGTGATTTGGTTTAAAAGAAAGTTTTTCCTTTATCTTCTTCCTTTAACCAAAATCCCATTTATAAATCCTTTTATCCTCCTCAAACATCTGGACAGCCGTTGCAACAGCGATAACGGCCAAACTCCCTTAGTACAGTATCTGCAATATTGCTTTCCTCAAGAAGTCTTTACTGCTCATGTTCTGTCCCTTACACGTTTACCTCTTTGAGCCTGTGCTGGCCCGTTGGCATGCCGAGAGCCTGGCATGCTGGCACCTTGGTAGGCTGGTAGGCTTGGGACGATATGAAAAATTCATGTCATGATTATCCTGGCCAAAATAATTGAAGATAGATGATATTATGGCGATTATTTATTATATTATTCTTGGCCTTCAGCCATGGTGGTGATTGACTGGAAAGGGTTAGGCGAATAAATCAATTAGTACATCAATACAATTAAACTGTACAGGTGAGCTGCACAGCTTTTGTCAAGTCACTTGTGAAAATATTCATACTCGTGATGATATTCATGATTATCACAATAATGGACATTCCCCACGTTATGATTATCGTCAGTATTATTATCGCGATAAACGATAATATTGCATATCGTCCCATCCCTCCTGGGTGTAATAAGTCATATCTAACAGGGCGTGTGTGTTAAAACGCATGCGCGTGTTGAATAGACCTCTACCCCGTACGGGGGCCCTCCCCGCTTCTCCTGGAGGAGTTCCCTCCCCGGATAGTGTCTCCTCTTCCTCCCCGTCTTGAGTCTTACTGCTCCCCCTCCCCCGACTCAGACTCCTCCCCTTTCACCCCCCCCCGCCTCGTCCTCAGCTGGCACGCTGGGTGTTTAAGAAGCACAACCACATCCACTTATTTGAGAAGTACAATGAGCCATGATTCATGATTTCATCACCCTGCGATTCTGCTCCTGCCGTCTGAAAACACTGCAGTTGAACTCGTGCAGCAGCATGCACGTTACACTGCGCTGATATCCTCGTTTTCCCGGTGGTGGGGTGGAGATGCGATATACAGTAACTTTACCACCACGGCTCTGAACGGTCAAAGGACATTTTAAGCCTATAGCACACAAATGAAACGTGCTGTCAGCAGTGTCTTTTCCATAATAGAGAGCAGGCCCTGGCAATAACGGGGTGAGATCCAGAGCTCTACTCCTGAATATAGCAGCCCTCGCAGCCTGCCCGGAACGGTATGCTAATGTCCACGTCACCATTAATTTGTCAAACAAAGTCTGGGCAAGGACGATTGTACAAAGTGTAAGGACACATTTCAGAACAAGCTTCAACAATAGTGATATTATTTATGCTTTTTTTAGTTTATAGCTTAGCTCTCAAAAATCACTATTCAGTATTAAAAGTGCTGTAAACCCCCAAAGGGTTTTGAAGGATTTCTGGGATTCATATTGCTATAGAAGGACGTAAAATAGGAGACACACTGAGGCTTTTCTAATGCGTCTTTTGCCCAGTCAAGATAATCAGTCCAAGTCAGGCTCCAAAGCTGCGCACCCCCCCCCCATCCCTCTTCCGTCCTATCAGCGCCGCGCCTGGTCAAATGAGACCGGCTGAGGAGATCAGCACCTGCTCCAACCTGGGTGTGTCAACCTGTCACTCACGGTCCAATTTGTGCTGCCTCTCACCACCGCTGACTCCACTAGGTCAAGCAAGCCCCCGCCGCAGTACACTGTTTCTGGGAGAAGGCAAAACTCATTTAGACTTGTGACAGTGGTGGGGATATATACGGGGCTGGCGCTGTTTACCGTGTTGCTAGGTGCTGCAGGGAGGGGGCGTTACAAGCTTGTCAGAGCGATAGCAGAATAGCAGGGTGCATGTTCACATGCCATATCAGACAGTGCCAGAGAGGTTCTTAGCCTGCGTTTTACAATGGGACAAGCTCAAAGACTGGTTTGTGTGCATGAGATGCAGGGGAACACACAAGGGAAAGGATTGTGTCTGTATTTACTAATTAGGTCATTTGTTACCCGGAATTTAACCAGAATCAAATTCCAATTTAAGTACACACAATGCATTTTGTGTGGTGAAAAGAAAAATTATATGTTTTAAGGTAGGGTCATTCATTCTTGCTAACTTCTAGCTCAAATAAAAACAGTATTGCTCCACGGTGCTCCGCGGTGCCGCCGTACAAATCGAAATGCATTGTGAAGCAAAGCGTAGTGCTATGTGGCTTTGTTGATACGTGCGGCATTCACAACTTTCTATACTTTCTATACTTCTACTGTAGATACTACTGTATATACTTCTACTGTAGATACTTCTACACAGCCAGGGCTGTGTAGAAGTATAATAATATTATAGGCACAGAGAACGGTAAACTAGTGAAGTGTGGCGGAAGTACATTTGCACGTGACATATTGGACTGCAATAGCTTTATCAAAATATTGAAAACCTTCTGCATATTCAAAACATGTGTTTTGGGATGAGCTATGCTTAAATAGTTGACTAAAAATAATAACATTTTGTACATAACCTATTCTACTACCGTCAGGCAGCCCCAGTGCGTGTTTCATGTTTTTATTGAGGGGGACTCATCCCTTGCATCCCGCCTGGAATTTACGCCTATGAACTACTGTAAATGTATAGCTCTAAAAAACCTACAGCACCGTTACAGTATGTGCTACTTCAAATGTTCCCTATTTACAGTTTTGGCTCAAAACCACATTTCACCCACAATGTTGTGTTTCACCCTGCAAACGCACACACGTTGCACACGCGGTTACGAAACAGGACAACTAACAGGACAGATGCCAGCACAAATTTATAATCTTGGTTTGTAATCCCTATCCTAGAATTAGTTCTGATACGTTCACCCTGGCGCTTTTCCTCACAATTTTCCCTTCTGCTTTGGGCTGCAGTGTGGCTTGTGAGTCAAAGCTAAATCCCCTCACCACGCTATATACGATAACCCCAACAGTATGTATGCTGCGGCTTCTGATGGAAGACATCAGTGGGTCTGCAGATAAGTCAAAGGCACAGGCTTGTACTCGCGGCCTTTATTGCCTGCTCCGTACCTGCTCCTCGGTACATTGTCACTAATCTGCAGGTGAGTAAGTGTGGCCTGGATGGACGGTAGCTTGGCAGACGGAGATAAGCAGATTCATTGACACGGGGGACCTTGGCATTGTTTCATTTTAAGACCTATTGCACCTTATTGATCTTTGCTCTGGCAGCTGTACCTCCCAGAGCACAAATAAGGCAGCGCTCTTTGACTCAGAAATGTGCTACTAAACACATGCTCTGAGCGGCTATCGCCAAGCCTCTTGCAAGGTTTTTCAGGGGAGAAATTAAACTCCCCACGCCCCCCCTTCTGATTACCCAGTTGCTTGACATATGTGGGTGGTTGCGCATGCAAATGTAAATTTGGTCTCCGGTCTTCAGATAAAATGTGGGGGTGGGGGGGACATCCAGAAGTCTGATTTGTTTAAGCTGTGCTTCCAGGCCTCATTTAAGCATTCAAACAAGCAACATACACAGACGGATGAAATTATGATTGATTAAAAAATGTATACTTGACATTATGTTTCTCCCAACACAGGGAATGAACTACATTTCAGCATTAGAAAGAAAGAAAGAAACATTTGATTCAAACACTAAAGCACATCTTGCATGAAATTAAAACAACGGGGTTTGCACAGCTGATCAAATGGTAAATGGAGGGAGGGAAAATATACTTGCTGTATTTCAAGGTATTTGTTATTGTATGAACATGAGTCATGACAGTGAAATGGACAGCAAAACTATACCAATTTTTTTAAATAACGTGAATTGTGCATCAAACATATCGTCACCAACAAAGCACACATTTTTCAGGAACAAGCTAGCCCTTAGTGAATTCTAGAAGGTGTTAAACCAAGTCTCTTTCAGTACTAGGCTAGCCGGCAACCCATCCAGTATTTCTTCACAGTGCTAAACAAAAAGCACAAGCAAAACCACGGCAGCATCCTGGCTAAGCACTTGTAATCAGGGCTGTGTACAATGTCCTGCGTTGGAAGCACAAGCCAGTCTGCCCTCTCGTACCCCTGCTATGATAAACAGGGTCTTATCTCATCCCCCATCACCCCGCCTCGCTGTGAATCAAGATCAGACATTGCAGCTCGGGTCCCGTATGCAGCTGAGCTGTAGTCACCTCCTGTCTGTCTGCCTGTCTGTCGTAATCTCTGCCTGTCTGTCTGCCAGCCTGTGTCTCTGTCGTAGTCACCTCCTGTCTGTCTGCCTCTCTGTCTGTCGGTCAGCCTGTCTGTCTGTCGTAGTCACCTCCTGTCTGTCTGTCTGTCTGCCTGCCTGTCTGTCTGTCGTAGTCACCTCCTGTCTGTCTGCCTGTCTGTTGTAATCTTTGCCTGTCTGTCTGCCAGCCTGTCTGTGTCTCTGTCGTAGTCATCTCCTGTCTGTCTGTCTGTCTGCCTGACTATCTGTCTGTCGTAGTCACCTCCTGTCTGTCTGCCTGTCTGTCTGCCTGTCTGTTGTAATCTTTGCCTGTCTGTCTGCCAGCTTGTCTGTGTCTCTGTCGTAGTCACCTCCTGTCTGTCTGCCTGTCTTTCTGTCGGTCAGCCTGTCTGTCTGCCTCTCTGTCTGTCGGTCAGCCTGTCTGTCTGTCTGTCTGCCTGCCTGTCTGTCTGTCGTAGTTACCTCCTGTCTGTCTGTCTGTCTGCCTATTGATTCAATATCACGATGTGCAAAATCACAGTGAACATGTTGTAGAAAGTATGCAATATGTGGTTTTGTGGAAAGATGCATCTGCTGGCTGTGTGGCTGAGGCAGTAAGATGTGTGTCTTCGGAAGACAACAACTCAATGCAGATCAAAGAGGAAACATTAGTGGCCTCCTCGGTAGCTTGAAGTTACTGTTGTACCAGCCCAATATGTTGAAATAAACATGTTGTAAGACTTAAGAAAGCTTGTTTAAGTGTTATGAATTTATTTTGGTACATTTTACCATATAGTTGTTGTGTTTTTACTTATGTTTAAAAATATCTAAATAAATATCGATCAATCATGTCGCATTGTCACATTTAGTCAAAATTGTGCAACCGAGTAGACTCTCTGTCTATATGTCCGTCAATCTCCATGAGTCCAGACAAGACTGGGCATCGGTCTTCCCTCCCCACCACCCTCAAGCCCAGCCCCCCCTTCCCCACTGATGACACCACGCTGTCTTATCTGATGTGTGACGCTGCGACCAGCCCCAGGTGGCTGATTAATAGACACGGGGGTCTTGTCAAGACAAGCTGTATGGCCGCCTGCCCCCCTCTCTCCTCTCCAGGCCGGTCATGACACGCGATGGACAAAATGATAGAGGGAGATAAGGTGAACCTTAACAAGGAAACAACACGGTTGCTCTCAGTGAAGGGGAAGGGGGGGAGGAGGCAAATACACACGACTAAACATGATGGTTTTTTAATTTCTAACTTGAGGTTATGCGTCATGCTTATGAAAGCACACTTCACAACACAAACACCACACATCCCTATATGTGCACAGACACACACAATCACACACGCACACACGCACGCGCTCACACAAACACACACCACGCCCACACACACACACGATCACACACCCATAACGCCACACACACGTGGACACACACACACACTCAAACGGCGTCTGCCGCTGTTCTTAATTAAATGCCTGATTGACAGCGTGGCCTATTTATTCCACGGAGATAAGGCTTATATTTAGGAGGCCTTATCAAACTCATCTATTTACTGCTGGCTAATTTCTCTTCTCTGACCCGAAAAGGGAGTGCAGACAGAAAATCACTCCTCACTTCTCTAAAAGCAAAGCTCGGCTTCTGTCTCTCCTTCTTCTCCTCCTCCTCCTCCCCCCAGGACAGCAGAAGATACAGCAGGAAGTGGACACAGTATTTCTACCTCACCGTCATGATGGACCTTCCATCATGACGTCACCAGACTAGTGATGCACGCTACCTGTGTAAGAGGTGCGGTGCCACATCGTTTACCGTGTCTCGGCTGCTTGTCGATAACATAGACGCTATGTCGATATGACAATATATCGGCGCCCCTCCTTCTGCCATACGTTATCGCTACGCTGCCGCCAAATAACGATATTAATTCATTTATTATTAAAACATGAATATGTGCGCTCTAAACTGACTTTCCCATCAATTTGAACTGAATGAGTTACTACCTCATATCTCCTCATGGTGGCGCTTATTAGCATAGGGTACAGAAATTAAGAAGAAACTTCATAGGGTTATACACAGTACAGTAGGAATAAGAAACAAATCAGAGGCATGCTAGTTCTGGTAAGTTTATCATACATTTTAGCCCTGCGGTCGGGTCAAAAAGTGACAGAGCAGCGTTTCGACTGACATAATATTTATATTATATAATATATATATATATTATATCATATAATTATAATAACCTACAGAAATATTGAATGCACACTAGGCTTGAATTATGCTCTCCGAATTGCATCAGACTCTTCTGTGTGACAAATAATTAGTTCACCTTCTCCATGTTGTATCCTTCTCTCTCTTAAACACATACACACACCGTCGAACACCCCAAAGCTGCAGCGTGTGTGTGTGTGTGTGTATGTCCTCTCATCATGCACTGCCTACCGTAAACCTGCGAATTATCCTACTGAACTATAATGTACCTACATCTGTATCTGTACATTGTCAGGATCGCTGTATCGTGATACTATCGGTATTGTAGGCAAATAATCGCGGTATCGTGATACTATCGATATCGTGGGCAAAGTATCGTGATAGTGTAGTAACGTTGAGTTACTCTGCGATTTCCACCTCTACTCTATGATGCAGCCACATTTAAACAGGGTCAGTCATTCTCAGGAACGCTTGCTAACTTCTAGCTATAATCTAAATAAACTCTGTCAGAAGCTCCGCCCCACACATTGAAACAAATTGTGAAGCAAAGCGTTGTTTTTTTTGTTGTGAGTGGTGTTCGCCACTTTGTTAATGTTCCTATTTATAGAGCCAGGCCTGTGTAGAAGTACCACATTATAAAAAAAATTATAACAAAGTGTATTAGCTTCCATTAGCTTGCAATAGCTGACTATACTTTTAAAGTGTCCCCAACACCAAAATAAACCAGTTTGTAACTTTGTCTATTTTTAACATTGCATTACGCAAACTGGACAGTCTGTGCAGAGATGTCATGTTGTGTCTGGCTGTGGGAGTAACATGAAAGCATATACAACTGTTTAACTTTCATGAACAAGGAAAGCTCTCAAACGTGGCACTGACTTGTTTCTCTTTCTTTGGTAGAGTGGTGTAGAGTGGTGACTTACCAACCTCCATCTGAATGTACAGGATGACACAATGTTCATGATCTGCATCGGTAACGTATGTGGAAAATGGTCTGGGGGTGTGGTTGTTCATGGTGGAAGGTCATGGGTTGGAGCCTTGGTGCTAAGATTCCTCTCCCTTGCAATCTTCTCAATACAATATACTTCATTGTTGTTTCTTTGGTCTGTGTCTAAATGACCGAATTATAATTATAATGAATTATAATTCGGACCCTTTCTGATTATTTTGTACTGTAAAGCAATTATTTTGCAGGACAAAACTTTCGTTACAAGATGAGTTGTCACTTTAATTTGGCTAATCTATTTAACTCCAAATGCCAATTAAAACGGATTTGAATTGATTACCCTTCCTACCCCCACCCAATAAAATCATGCAAGATTTGGTCATTTAAGGATGCTTATTGCAGTTCTTTCAAGTGCATTATAGAATCAAATGATCAAATGCTGAGAATGGCAACAGTGCAGACTCCTCTACAAAAAACAATTATTTATTCTACTCCTGTTACACAGAGAATAATGGGTGACTCATAGTATTTTATTACTTCCACAAAGTCTCATCTCTCCACATCGCGGTGGAACCCATCCATTCCCTTGTCCTGGGGGGGGGATTGCGTGGCGTTTGTTTTTAGCTCACAATACACCAGCGCAGCGTTTTCTCCAACTCTTGTGTCTCTCCTGTGGAAAAAGGCGGTATCCCATTTCCCGCCGATAGCGGAGCCACAGTGCGTATATAGTACAGTTGTCCTTGAGCTTGCGGCCATTTCTCCTTCTCCTCCGGCGCCTTTCCCTTTGCTCCGTCACTCCCCCTCCTTCACAGCGGGGGAGATTTTCTAATATCCATTACTTCCACCGGGGTCAGCGCAATCCCACTGCGCCTGGCGAAAGACTTGGCAGATGCCGATAAGGGGCCCGGCTCCAGACACACGGTAATAAGTTAACAAATCCCCTCAGTGACCCGCGAACCCCTTCGCCGAGCTGACTTTAGCTGAGCGTAACGCCCCCTGCTGGTCCCCCATATAAAGCTATTAAAAACCTACCCGGTGTCACACTGGGAAGACAGGAGGGAGTAGAGCCTGGGCTCGTGTGGCGTGCCGTGCTGTGCGGGTCTTAAAACCCCCCACTCCTGCCACAGCCCTCAACTCTCATCATAAAGACAGGTCAAGGTAAACTATAAATAGATGCGGACGGAACCCCGCTGTCAGGCTAATTCAGCTCACGGACCCCTTGCCCTGGTCTGATTCAGATGCGCACCCTCTCCCTCCTCCTCTAAGTCAGTGTTCAGCCATTCCTTCAGTCACACAACGAGGGTCATTTTGATTGGGCTTCCTAAGGCTCTTATCCGATAATGATAGCTGCCTCGCCTAGTATCAGAGCGTGGCTCCGCCCCAACTTCCGTCCGTCCCTGTGTCTTGGCATTTAGTCTGCCAATCATGATTTGGTCTCGTTCAATAGCGGCAATAGTGGTAATGATTAATTTCCTTTTGTAATCCCCCGCTTGGGTATATAAACCCACGATGGGTGCTGTTACTTGTGTCTGTCATCCATTGTTTGTGGGGTTAATTTAAGCTCTGGTGATCCTTCCATTGAGCCCAGCTCAGCGGATGGAAAGACACATAGGCATGAGGCATTAATAGATTAGCTTCAGCCATACTGCACACAGAAGGTGAAAACTGTGTGGTAAAGGGTTGTTCGAAAGAGGTACTTTAACGCCAAAGCCTTTACTCTTGTAAAATACTGTTGCACTAAACCATAACAAAGCAAAGATTTTGGAGCAGACTTTATAATACCTTTTTATATATAAATATATAATATCATATAATAAGTTTGCCATCCAGCAGTTGTATATTTATATGTATTTATTTACAAGAACATGTTTGCTGACAGTTCTTGTCTGAACTCCCCCCTGGGGTTTAAAATTCATAACAGCAAATCCTGTATATGTAAGATTACAAGATGAAGTGTAAGGTCATTACAAATGCCACTTCATTCAATTGGTTTTAAGGTGTGGGCAGACCAGTGTATACCTGTCGGACTAGAATGAGACAAATGAAATCACACGTACTGTAACCATGGCAGCGGTGTGTCAGGGCAAGGTGAACCATGGACCCCTCATAAAAGACATCAGAACTAAATATCAGTAGAGCGTGCTGTGGGTATTAACACGTTTCGTGAAGCCATAAATCTGCCTAATCTAATGATCTGGTTCACCTGCTGCGCTATGCTGATGTGTCACGTCGAGAGGGAAGCAGTGGATGTGTGCTGCAGGCTTCAACTTGACAAATGTGTACGTTTGTGTGTGATGGGATGCCTGGTTGACTTCATGTGCTTATCAGGAAAGTCATTTCGAACCTATACGTAGCTTGACCCATTTCTTTATTCATTGCGAGTGTTAGCTTAAAGAGTATAGCTGAACATTAAAATAATTTGAAAGCAGATTAGAGCCGTCTTTACAAAACACTGGTTATTGAAATAGCTGTATCTGACTGGTTCAAATTACAGCCAGGTCATTTAACTTGCATCAAAGGTTTCACATGATTTAAACGCCAAGAAGTGGAGATAGATAGTGCCTTTAGTTTCCATTTCCAATATTTTAATTTCACCCTCTTAACGAATCTATCTACCAGCTGTCTGGAAGACAATTGCCACCTCTGAAAATTATACTTCATTGAGGGATTTAGAGAGCAAAGTGCTGCCCCAGAAAATGATGTGCGAGACATTCTCTCTAATTGAATGGACAATGTCGCTAGTCTGAAATAAATGACCGCGATACGTCCCCAACAATGTGGCAGTTTGAGCAAACAGTTCCCACCTACGTTTGAGGACATGTCCCTTATTGGCTTTCCCTCTCCAGCAGCCTCCTTTTAAGGCAGCTTTACGCCACCATAAAAGCTTGCAATTATGGGAGGTTGCCAAATGTCTTGAAAGTCACTTTAGTTCTCTGGTGTTTGTGAGATGTGACAATATTAGACATTTTCTCTCATCACTTTAGTGCAGGCTCTCAGTGATCGCTTGCTACGGTTGTAGCTAATCCTAGCATATAGCTAACATAATGCACATCTTTCTGTTTAGTAATGTGAAGCACAGACACATGTATTTAGTGTGTATTAGTATTACTACTGTATATTTTACCGTAGACTATCACAGGTGTCACATCCGTAATATTCTTTATGCTTGAATTACGTTTGAAACAAAATTTGGTACTGTACCTTTAGTTTGCCAAATGCCACTGACAAATAAACAAACACTTTTTATAAAAGCAAACATGAAGTTTTGCGTCATAAATTATTCCCTGTGTTGTACAGTACATATTTCAAATGCTGTGTGAATTGGATGGAAAAAACAAGTGTTCTTCTTGGAAACCTCAGCTATTTTTCATGATATTGTAGTGTACAATATATAACTGTAATGGTTTTATGCAAAACTCTTATCCATATGGGCTTAAGTAAAGTATTTGCATTCCTTAAATCTACTAAAATTATCACCGGTGGAGTTTTACATACAGTAGTTCAGTTTTGTCAAAAACTTCTGTAGGCTATTACATGTAAGAAAAACATTTCGCATATGTCAAAACCTTTTGATAATATCTTAAAGCATATCTGCTCGCCTATTCTTCAATATTTTATTACATTTTATGGGACTCTTATCAGTATTTTAAAGCCAACACTATAAAAAAAATGTGATTTGAAATACACTCTTTACACAAGTGCCCGTTTACCATATAATATTCCTATAAAAATCATGTCTAAGACCCATATTCATTTTTCAGAGCAACAGCTAACAAAATGCTAATGACTGTATACTGTGAAAAAATAATGTTCTGGACATGAGAGCACCTGAAATCAGCAATATCTCAAGGTGAAGAACAATAAAAAATCTATTGCTTAAAGGCAGGGTCAGTTTATTCTCGAGAACACATGCTAAGGTGTGTGTTAAGCTTGTTAACTCGAATCAAAACAATATCCCTCGGCAGCTTCGCTTCGCACATTGAAACGCATTGTGAAGCCAAGCGGCTTTGTTGATGTGAGCGGTGTTCGCCACTTGGTTTATGTTCCTGTTGTGGGGCTGCGTAGAAGTATCTGATTATTTTTTCAGCACCTTCTTCTACAGTTGTGCAGACCATGCAACAACATCCTAGCATTTGCATTTACAATGTGTGGAGCTTCTGAGGGTGCACAAGTGTTTTTCGGTTTTGAGTTCGATTTGCAATTCTCGAGAATGACATACTGTACCTACATGCGGCCAAGTATAACATTCACATGTCTCCTGAAGGTCGTTTCTTCAGCCTGTCCAGCACGTATGGGTTGACCTCTTCAACATGACAGACCCACTCATATTTTTAGGTCTCATTTCAGGACGCATTCTGGGAGTCTGTTGTGCCGGGGTGTAATCTGCCCCCAGAGATACGTTTAAATGAGAATGGGCCAGCAGTGACCCACATTACCTTCAACTACGTCTGAAGCCTTGAGGGCTCTCGCTGCCGTTCCAAGCCCTGCCCACGTCACATGTCACAGCGGAAAGGCATTTGTGTGTTCTCCGGGGCACGTCACACGACACAATCGGTTGTGAAAAATGGTGAATAAACCTTGAAGAATATAAAACATCTTGTGGAAATATAGGAACACATCAACCTTAATTCACTGGAGCAATATAGTGGTTTAGCTGAAAAGATTTCACCATGTTCTGTGGTCTCAAATGGCTAGCATATTCCCTTTAGTAGACTGGGAAACTGGCGTCACTTTTCACCAATAACAAGAAAAAGAAGGCGCCATGTACATTTGTCAAGTCAGTACAGACAATATCGCTATTCTGGGCTGAGAACATACAAAGAGTACTGAACCTATACCAGTTGGCACCCCGTTTACACCTATCAATTGTTAGTTTGGAGACTATCGTTTTGGAGACTATGACAGAGCGCGCACACACACACACACACACACTTAACAATAAATATAGCATGAATGACCTGCTCATTGTGTGCTGTGAATGCAGATGCTGTGGCACTGTGTTAACTTTGTCATTCACAGAGGAAGGTCTCTCAGTGGGAACACAGGGATGATAACCACCTTGCTACACCACAGAAACACACGGTTCACTGTTTCCCCCCCTCATTTTCTCGCCTTCCCTTCCTTTGAACTCTGCTCACTTTCACTCCCTGCGTCTCTTCTGTTTTCCTTCCCCCTGCCAAAGCACGTCTCTCCTCTCCCACTGTAGATACAGGCTCCTGTGGAGGTAAAAGACCTGGTGGACACTGATAAGGCTTCCTCTCTGAACCTCGGGGTCTGTGCTCACAAAGCCGCCTGCATGCTGCTAAGAGTCAGGTTTCAGTGGTCAAATTCTTAAGACCTTGTCCAATAATTTCTCTTTGCAGCTAAGATTAGATCCTAACACAGATCAAAGCTATTTCCCTTAAAACAACGGTTGTGGAAGGGCATGAGAAGCTTTGCCGTTTGTTAAGCCAGGACTAGCAGTTTGTCAGCCATTACATTGTTAATACAACAATGTACAATTGTTGAACTGTACTATATGAAGATGGTGAAAAAAGACAATTTCAATGTTTTTCTCTTTCTCTCAAATCAAATGAACATTAAGAGACACTGATCTCATGCTGTTTCCTCGTGACAGTTTACTTGAATCATATTCTGAACACTTAACAGCAGGTAATGAACAAATTACTATAAACTACAGATAACAGAAAAAAAAAACATCCATCAATGCCTCCCTCACAAAACCAGATATCAGCCTGTTAAATGACAAAATGAGCAAGTGTTCTTAAGCTGTCACCCACGTAATTTATTTTATCTCTGCCATCTCTTTGCTGGTACCTCTGTAAGCCCTAAGCCATGAGCCATAACACCTGTCATATAGCCGTAAACTCTGAGCTTGCCGATGGACGGATAACATCTCCCAAATAGCTGTATATTCTATTCCGTATATATACACCGCAAATCTGTAATTCCTCGAATGGCCACTCGAGTCTGGCTCCAAAAAGGAGTCAATACCCTTAGCCTCCCATGTTAAAATTGCTAAATTTACAGCAAAAATAAACATGTATACACCCTGGGTCAAAAAAAACGGTTTGGATCTCTATAGCTATTCTCGCTGTACATGACTGTACGGGTGGTGAATTTATTTGTATTCATCAATTCCAAATATATAAAGCCATATATAGGGGTGCGTTACAGTTGGAGTCACGCACTGCAAAGATGGCGCTCCCAGAGCCATCAGAGTGCAAACATTCAATATAAATGGCATGCACACACGGCCAGAACATATTACAACACATGCAGTGTGATGTCATTCTCTGCTCGGGATAACATTACTCCACGATATCTCTCATAGAAAGCAGTTGTTTGCTGTAATGTTTAATACCATACGGAGCACCTTTACAGAACTTGGCAGTATTTGGCTGGTCACAAGCCTCTGCTACTGTACCTTCAAAGAAAAAGCAAGTTTGTCAACACTGACGCCACATTTGAGTACAGGAAGCCATCAGATAAGGTGGTTGTGGTGTTTACATTACTGTATGCATCACAATGTTGTCTGCAGTTAAGTGGGAAAGCCGACGTGCATGCATGAATAACAGTTTAGGGCTTGAACACTGTAGAATCTAAACCACAATAATAATACAAGCATATTTTTAACATTTAAACTGTTTTCATGAAGTTGTACAAAATTATTACATTTGCATTACAACCCAACTATGCCATTGAAATAATATCCCATCACTATATACTATTTTAATAGCAAGAAATCTGCACTTGACTTTGCCTCCTGGTGATATAATTATTACTATTACCAAGCTTGTGTAGCAGGTTATTATCAGAATGCCAGGCTTGTATTTGCCATCTCACTTTTATAGCCGAGCATAATGATATTCTGTCCGATAGAGTGAAAAATTAACAGTCTAGTAGGCTAAGCTACAGAGCTTCAGTGCAGAGTGCAAACACCTTGCTAATGCCTGGGGTAATAGCTATGAAACACCATACGAACCCATAAAGACAGAAAATAAACATCATGTGTATATGATCAACAAAATATGGAAAATAATCTAGCCTACATGTTTTATGATGGATGGAACAAGATGAAAGCTGTGATATCTCAATAACAAATATGTATAATTCAATCATAAGCAATGATTTACACCAACAACAACACAAAAATATGTTATATGTTTTAAACATGTAGACAGATTCAGAAGAAGATAATCTATTTTATATATGACATGTAACATGGGGATTGCCATGGTTACAAAGGTTAGTGTAGGTATATACAGGTACCTGTAGTTCAATACATTCTGTATTCAGGCTAATCTTTAATTCACTCATAATGTGTATCTGCTGTGTCTCTTATAAGTAGAAAGTTTAAAGGTGGAGTCAGCTTTTGCAAGCTAAATGCTAAACTAATACACTTTTTGTCAAATTAAACAAATATCTCCTCGCATTTCAGGCTACTATCAGTACAACACGGATTGGTCAGTTCAGTTGCCTCAGTCGCAAGGATTTCAACCTCTCCAGACTGATTCTCAGGGCAAAGTCAAACTGAAGCTTGTGACATCATCAGAATGATTTCGCGAGGCTATACAGACACAGTCAGTGCTCAACAACAGTGCAGCTGTATGACAATGTAGGTCATTGTGATTAAGTTTCCAACTAAAAATGGTCAAAAGGGGAAATCAATATGTAATTGCGGGGCCCGACAGGAGTGTTGGGAGTTAATATTGTGAACCACACGGCCCGGCGGTGGCTGCCTAGTAAAGGGATTAGCCTCTGCTACCCTTAAGTTCTCACTTTATAATTGTCTTTGAGCAGTGATGAAGATCACAAGCCTTTGGCCTGCTCTCTCGTCCCCCATTGCAGAGATTGAAATCAATATGTAGACGAGCCGGAGCAGATCGGCCAGATGTGCCGATGTGCTCCCCGACGTGCCTCGAGTTCTGTCCCTCTGTGACCTCAGTGGTGAGGAGATATTCAGAAAGCCCAACGTCCCGAAAGAGGAGTTCTTTGCAACTCCAAGGTTAAGGGCTGAAGCTTTAACGAGCTATACCGCAGTAATCTCCCTCAAAAAAGGAGCCGTCGCGGGGCTAATCAAGGCCTTTTGTGGACGCTTCTTGTTTTTGCTGATCTATGGCGTCCGCTCAACCCTCCCTGGGATTCCATCAAAAGCGCCGGCGGTAATGTGCGGTGGACAATGTGCACTTTGTTTCCGAGGCGGGGGGGGAGCGGCTGAAAGAGTCACGGCCTAACGCGCCATCCTCCAGAGCCACGCGCTTATCGGGGCTAATGGAGCCAGAGAAGAGCAGGACGTTATTTATTATCTCGTATTGTTGAGCTCCTTTTCAAATGCGCATAGAAATGAACTGAGATATTACCTTTATCCTTTATCCTTGATTGTGTTCTAGTGCCTGCGTGGCCCCGCAAGCACCTGCTCATTGTTTATGTTTATGAAGTACGACTCTGCACGAAAGTGCGGCTGGCTGCCCAGATGGGCAGGAGTAGAGAGGGATGTCGGCTACCCAGCACTGAAGAGGGGGAGGGGGTAGCGCATGCGGTCATGTCTTCGTAACTCAGGTTTTATCCACAAAGATGGCTGTACCGCAGTAATCTGTATGACAATGTATGACAATGTAGGTCATTGTGATGAAGTTTCCAAGTAAAAATTGTCAAAAGGGGAAATCAATATGTAACCGACGTAATGACTTACATGTACAAAAGCAACAATGTTAGATTAGCATCGGTGCTATACAAACACATAAACCACAATGCACCGGAGCAGTAGTAGTGAATGATCTGAAAAATGCGAACGTCTTCTGTGGTCTCAAATCGCTAGCATATTCCCTTTAGTAGTACCTCGAGTCATTATTTTTAAAAAAAACAAAAAACAAAAAAAAACAAAAAACACTATATATATCTAAAATCAAATTGGGGAGTGTACCACTAATCTAGTGAAGCCCAATAAATCAATTGATAATGAATGGACAGTGGTGTCAGTAGCTTATAGCTAGCTGTACATGCAGGTACAGTATACTGTAGCACTAATTCTAATATATTATAACAACATTATAATAACAATATTGCGTTTGTAAGTAATGCCAGTGCCTCACCTATAATTGTAAAATGCATGCACAGTATACCACAAATTCTAATCTAAAATCATTGCTTTCGTAAGTAATCCTCTTTGCGGCAATTTAGGGTGTTTCATTACTTTGCGGGACGTATTCCCTTTGTCACTGCGATAGGAATTGCACTGGTGTGGTCTGTGCCTTTCTGATGGCAAGAGCTGTGGCAGAAATTCAAGGTGTAGATTGAAGCAGAGCCACTTGAAATGAGTTTGACTGACCCAAGATGACAGCACACAGTCGGCTTCAAAATGAATGAAATGAAAAGAAAGAGTAGAGCTTATTGGATGCATTGAATCATTTTACTTTGCAGCCAGCCAAAGGGATTGGAGCGTGCGGCTGGACTTTGCTTCACACGGCGTGACGCACTCAAACGCAAACAAAACACAAACTCTCCATCTTGAAATGTGCTGCAATCCCAAAAAAAAGAACCCTCAACAACATCCATGCAGTTTAAAGGCATTGTTTGAACAAGGTGAAAGTACCGTCATTGTATTCCATTACAACTGCCCATCTGCAGTTAGACCTGTCAAGGTGACTGAATAATTACGTTAATGTTTCTCATTTCTAATAGTTTATGAAACATATTGGTACAGTGTTGTATTTTTTTCTGCATTGCAATGATAGATATTCTTTAGATAGTTTTTTCAAAAACAATCATATCAAGTCTGGAACAGCAATTACAGCATCTACCAACTTAGACATGACAAGATGGAAACAGAAAGAAAGACAATCGGGTGATTAGATGAGATATTATGTGTCCCTACATATCCTATGAACATACATTAATATTGTGATATCAGTTAATCAGGAGCGTGCTGTAATCTTTTAAAGCCAGCCTACCGATGACTTTCTTTATCAGGAAATATATGTTAATGGACAGATGATAATGGAAAATGAAAGTTGTACAGATTAAACATAAACACGCCTTTAAAATATAATTTACAGTAATAACTTGTCTTCTCTTTACAACTAAACCTTTTCCCTAAAGTAATACCCTGTGTGTCATATCTTGCGCCCCTTGTGCAGAAAGTGTCTTTATATGTTCATCACAGACCACAACAGTAGGCCTATGGAACACTATAGCTGCACTTTAGCTGTTAGTAAGTCAAACAACTGTTTGTCTTGTCTTTACAGACGCTAGATCAAGTTTGCAGCTTAACAACCACTGTTAATGCCTTGGAAATTTAACCCAAAGTACATTTTCAAAAATATATATCTTTGAATCCACTACAATAATATAAATATTTTAACCACCTCTAAAAACACATCAAGGTCAGTACAGTATGTAATAAATTTTTTTTTTTTTAAAACTTAACGACTCAAATGTAGTCCTGGCCAGCACCTTTCAGAGATCAGAGCGCATATGTTCCTTCCTCAAAAGTGTTTATTGCTAGGCTGACAAAGGCTGATGTACCAGCTCTTCTCCTGCCTTTTCACCAATGCTGCCTCTTTCAAGGACTCTCAAGGCCATCGTTCACGTCTGTCTACACAGACATACAGTAAATGAGGATATTTGTTCGTAACATTTACATTTTACATTTACATAATTTAGCAGATGCTTTAACAGTAGAAGAGATCATACAGTTGTCGTACGCAGGCGACATTCTGTTAGGATAACAGCAGCATGTCATTAGGGCTAACTATGTTTTATTTGTAACATACATTATTGTAATATACCAGGGTATTTACAACGTATACAATTTACCAGGAAATAGGAAATAAAATATATTTTTTTACATACAGCTCTGGAAAGAACTAAGGGACAACAACAGGCATGTCTCTGTTTACAAATTTCTATTTAATTTATACATAAAATATTGGTTTATTTTATTTTTTTTTACTTTATATTATATTATATTTATATATCACACACGCAATGCGGACGATGGCTTAATATACAGTAGGCATCAAAAAAGCTTTTTAGATTTTAATGTTTCCGTTAAATGTATAGAATTTGTGAATGCATCATCGTAACACATTCTAACAAAAGGTTAAGGTACAGTATATACTATATATACTATATATATTATATATATATATCCACTCAAGCCTCAGGCACAAAGTAAATACAACTAAACTGGTAGATGAATTGCACAGATGGCGGGATACTCCAAGCGGGTCACATGGGACAATTAGCGTGTGAATTGATGATGATGCGGGCTCGGCACTAATTGGAGCCTGGCAGATGAATGTGATTTCGCCTTCCGTCTCAGCGGGCAGCACCATCAGGTACCACTGTTATAAGTCTCTTTTCTATAACCAGCCCTGGCAGCGTATAATGGGCCGGCCTGCTCCTCGGCCACCAGCACTAATCACACATGCACAGATTGCATTAGGTTTGCATTAGGATCTCGTTTTGACGTCATTAATAACTGACATCAGCATCACCAACCCGCGACTGGTAAAGCGTACAGCTGCAGTAGCGAGAAAGGGTTGGAGGTTTATCGGAAGTGTATTTTTTAAAGATGTAAACTAGTTAGTTAGCTATTTCCTGATAGCTAAACGTCCATCACAGACCCAGCACACAAACAGAGCTCTTCTAATGAGAAGTCCATGTATATGTTGTTATACTGTAGACGATTTCCAACATCCAAATCTTGATTTGTTTGCAGATAGGAACAAAGCAACATCTTTCATTTCCTGACATAGGCCTGCTCTTTGTTAAGGCTGACACTTAAAACTAGCACATTTCCAAGTAACTGCAAACAAACTGCCAGTCTTACAACAGCAAGCGTAGCCAGACTAATGTGTGGATGTGACAAGCATGTATTGAAACGCATATATAGTTCACAAGATGAACTTTAGAGCATGTCCACCAGAAGAGCAATGGTTTATCACATGTAAACGGCTTCATACACACTGTACCATTCAATCAGTGCATATCTAAGTCCTTCTGGATCAGACAAATTTAGGGCTCCTGGGGTTGATATCACAGCCTCTGGGGAGTTCTGGCGTGTGAAACCTTCCCTTTGATGGAGCACACAAGCATGTTTTTTTTTTTTTGTTCTTGTGCTCAGAGTCCCCTCCTGGAAACCAGCCGCAAGGAGCAGTAAATCAATAGCCGCGCAGCGAGGGCAAATGACAACCTGTTTAGTTTGGCGGCCTACTTCGTCTCACAACATGTGGCCTGGCCTTCTCAAGCGAAAGGCAGGGTCTCGCCGAGAAAATATTTCCCTGCACTAAATCAGATTTGGCAGCGGGTGGTCTATAGGGTGGCGAGTGAGCTACAGTACCTCCACCAGTGACCGCCATGGACTCGGAGGCCAGAAGAAAATCCTCCGTTTTCCTCCACCTGGGTAACTTGCCGTTCAATGGTTCAGTATATCAAAAGGTATCAGTTACGATGTCTCATTCTTCACAGTGGTTGGTTAAACGGATCGCTTAGCACATGCAGTGGTCACCAAAATGGAACAATCATGAATAGTTCAGACATATGCGTTTGACCGTGATCCTATTTACTGTATGTATAAATGTGATACATTGATGGCACATTTGTGCTACAACATATAACGTGTATATACGTTAATGCTCTAGGCTGAAACCTGTGGCATGTGACATAAGGAAAATAAATTCTGATTAGGTTCCTAAACCCACAACAATTTGTCCCAGGCAGCAATGTCACCCTGGGAGAAAAAAATAAAAAGTTTTAAAAGCTGAATGTGAGATGAATTATGGATGTGAGAGGCAAAACTCGATTATACTGATATTTATCTGATTGACTGGTGCTCTGGCAGTCAGTTCAATTTCCGCTCCCTCACTCACACTTCATAGCCTTTTACTGCAATCTATAATCTTTACCTTCCCTGGACCGCTCTCTTACCTGCTGGGCAGACAGGTTCCCAAACTACAGCCCCCATTAAGACCACATTAGTAAGACTGGAAAGAAAAAGAGTCAAAATTCATTACTACCTTAAAACAATGTAATAAAAGCAATAGGCCTTGATTTGTGTCTTACTGGTTGGGAGTGAACTTCCAAAGACATTTTGTTTTGGAAGCACCTCTCCCACTCTGGTTTTTGCACCGTATCTTTGAGGCGAGCGAAGCAGAATCCCGCATTTAAAAAAACATGGCTCCCGGTGATTCAATCTACTCACAACAACAGCATCATTCTCTCCCATGTAACACATTGTACAATTCATAAAATCCAACCCTATACGGATCAGCTCGGCTCACAATGGTCACCCAATGCAACAATCCTGTCCATACAAGCCTTAGGCTTAGAATGATGACTTAATTACAAGTGTTGTTGAGAGAAAAACTATCCCACACCTTTTGTGGAATTAGCCAGGAGTATGATATGTCTTGCTGCAAACCACAAACACAAAAACTCTGCTAAATGTAATAAAGACATTTATTATAACCCACTGTGTGAGAACAAGACCTCGAACCTTACGAGAATTGACAAAGCAATAGTTATTTATATAATGTACTGTAATTTAATTACGAGCTGAGATGCAGGAATGCTTCCTTGTTTTGCAAAAGAAAGAAAGTAAGCGTACTACCTGCCACACTTACAAGCATGCAGCGGTATTGTCAAATTGCTTTTAGAAATGTATGGCTGCCTGAACTATTGCTCCCCAAACTGCTTCAGATTCTTCAATCTCACAGTCCTATTGCTGGCTGCAGATAAGATGGAGAATCCATGCAGGAGGAGCTTATCTGAACTTAGCACACGCTCTCGGGAGTATGGGATTTCACCAGAAACTCCTTTGCTGCGTTTCAGGTATGACCCAATTAATGTGGGAATTGGCCTCCTCTTCCTTTTCAATGTCTGCCACCTCAATAGGTGATAAGGAGTTTCAAACCATTTTGATTAGAGGCAGGGAACTATTAGCACAAATATCAGTAGAGCTTCTCAAGCATGCCTTCGCTTTCCTAAAGTTCAGTGATTTCATGCCTCTTGGTAATATATGCTCAGTTTTTATCAGAGGCATTAAAGAAAAGACAGAACACTTAGAGAATTCTGAATGGAACTCTATATGGGAGAAGTCTGCAAAGGAAAATATGGTGGTTGGAAGAAAAGAGCCAATTGTCTGCTTTATAATTGCCAAACCATAAACTATTAGGCCAATCATTGCACTGATGCAAGGCAACAGTTAGTAGAAATGTAGAACTGTGGGGAAAAAAAGGCTTTTAAACCTGATTTTTGAAACCAAAGGTTTAAAGTGTTGTTGTTTTCTCAGTTTTAAAGCAATACAAAAATAACAAAACCAGTTTTACTACTGAATTTTACAGCCTGTTAATTATCACACAGAACACATTTATATCAGGTGTGCTATGAACACAAACTCAAAGCCTGAATTTGCCCTACTATTTTGTTTTTAGCACAAACATGCGTTGCTCTGAACAAGGCAGAATTCCGTTCATTAGTCTAACCTGCAGACTTCTATTGATTCCCCCATCAGCAAGGCAGCATCTAAATGCTGGTCACCGTCATCACTGAAGATGGAATAGGTAGCTCTGAGTCAACGTACCTGGTTTTATGCAACACCTTCCTTGTGTGTTTGCGTACACATCACGTGCATTTCGTGGCATGAGCTGTGTGTGCGCACAAGCGTGCATGCCTGTGCATGTGTTGTGTGTGCGCAAACATGTTCTCATTCCCAACTCGTCAAAAATTGCAGCTTGGTCAATTACCTTTCTCGTCATTGAATGTTACAGCAAGACTACGGAGTTACCACTGTTTTTTTTTTTTTTTTTTGCTATATGGGCATGCAATTTCAGTGCAAGTATTAGCTCCTAATAAATAATCAATATACAATTTAGACATGTTAAAATGTATTTACCTGAAATCATAGGCTACACACTATACCGAAATATAACTGAAACCATTTAATTTTATGATTTCAGGTAAATACATTTTAACACGTCTCGATTTGGGAATGAGAAAGTGTTGGTGTGCATGTGTGTGTGTGTGTGTGTGTGTGCGTGTAGTGCATGTACAGTGTGGGGACATGTGCATGGCACCTACATATATAGGATCCTGCAGCACAATCCACGCCAGGAGGAAAATGTGCACAAAGGAATTAAGACAGCCAAAGGAAATTAAGTAAATTAAATTTCAGCTTCTCAAGATGTCTGCTACATGGCCAAGAAGACTTATTATGAGAAGGCCGACAATATAATTATTATTCACACCCGAGGAGTAGCCCTCTCTACGGGGGAACCTTTCATCACCTAACAACAGTCAGCGATAATGCCCATTGTGAAATATATTGCACCTGGAAGGTGGAACCTTCCAGCCAGAGCTAGTCCTCTGCAGACAAAGCTACTTCTCTGTAGTCAGTCTACATGGTCACATGTATTAGAGGCTCAGTAATCCTCCATATTAATGAATAGTGATCGGGTCTGTGAGGACATAATTAAGTGGATGAGCCTGTGGCTGTTTGGGGTTAGCGTGTCAAGCCTTTTATTCACTTGCGTACTCTGTAGCCTTGCTGTGCTCACACGTGGATAAACCCTGAGGACACGACGCGCCAGCGGTGCTTCCTCTGGGTACAAGAGCTTATAACCCTGTGTTCACTCACGATGTCACGAATATAGGAAGTGTCTCTGATTTAAATATATAAACCAGGAGTTCCCAAACTTTCTCAGCTCCTAACTAGAAACTTGCGCGAGGTTGTATAAGCATAACCGCCATAATATAGTATTTTTATAGGCTAGTAACAGAATACGTCAAATATATAAACTGTATCCATTAACAATTCTGGATAAAATATGCTAAATGTAATTTAATTTTTGTAAACCATCCGTGACCCCCTCCGCTGTTTCTCGTAACCCCCACTTTGAGAACCACTGCTCTCTACAACATTTTAAACATGAATACAGCAGTAAACCACTATTTTCTATGTAAAGATATAGTGGAGTTATTGTGTCCTGAGCAGAGGATGACATCACACTCCCTCTGGGTGTGATGTCATTCAAGCTCCTGTGTTCTGTGTTTACGTGTGTGCGCGCGTGTGTGCATCTGTGTGTGTGTGTGTGTGTGTGTGTGTGTGGCCCACAAAGCATTTGTTTTGGTCTGAGACGCTGGTGCTCTAGTGGGACATCTAGTGGCAGAAAGTCGTAAACAAAGCCACATACTAAACATAATGCGTTTGCTTCCTTGGTTGTTGTCGCACAGCGTGGGGTCATACATTGAGATGTATTGAGACACAAAACCTTCTTTTGTGATATCAACCTGAACATGATTATAATAAACCTGTGGCATTTCCCACCTCCATATTCTCTGGGACAGAACAGAGATTCAGATATGAAAACAAAAGCCTGTAGATTGTCTCCAAGATCAGAACTTTGTTAATGAATTGTCTAACAGACGGATAAGACATTTAATAAAACCACCTGGTTAAAGGTAGAGTAAGTCATTCTCTTGAACGCTTGCTAAATGCAAATTTATCTCAAAACAAAAACACCTCTCCCTTCAACGCCATGAGGTGTTCCCTCAGAAACGCCAAACCCACACATTGTAAATGTATTGAGAAGACTAGAGTATTGTTGTTGTGTGCGGCCCGCACCACTTTGTGTTCCTATTTAGGTAGCCAGGGCTTTGTAGATGTACAATATTATTTTTTCAGCACACATAGAAAATGATAAGATAGCGGAATTTAAGGAGATATTTGGTGAATATAACTTTATTTCATTTTTAATTAGCTTACAATCATTCACTATACCTTTAAGTGAACAAGCAGAAGGATAACAATGGGAGGAAAGTTATTATTTTATGTCATACTTTTCTACTTCTCAGGTTCTGGTTCCTCAATTTAATATATTTTGTGCCACACAAGCAACGACTGATACGCTATTGCAAGATAATTGTAAGCTATTACACATTTTGTCAAATTCAACAAATATCTCCTCGCATTTCACTCTCTTTCTGTTCTCTGTGCGTGTAGATACTTCAACACAGCCCTGGCTTGGTAAATATAAACACAAACAAAGTGGCAAAGACCAGTCGCAAAAACAAAGCCGTACTACCAGAGTACTACGCTTTGCATCACAATGCCTTTCAATGTGTGAGGCGGCGCCGCAGATGGACATGAAGTTAGCAAGCGTTCTCAAAAAATGCCTGACCCTGCCTTTAATTGCATGGGAATAGGGAGTCAGCTGAACCTCAATCAGTTCTAAACATTATTATTTTTCATTGTACGCAAGTGAATCATTCACCTACAGTGTTGCACAAGTTACGGTACTCATGAATTGTAATAAATTACTAGTTACTTATTACTGGGTATTTAAAGTACTTAGTTACATTACTACATTACTTTCACAATCACTACCCTGTCTCGCCCCTTCAGA
Source organism: Typhlichthys eigenmanni (assembly GCA_027564635.1). Classification (NCBI taxonomy): domain Eukaryota; kingdom Metazoa; phylum Chordata; class Actinopteri; order Percopsiformes; family Amblyopsidae; genus Typhlichthys; species Typhlichthys eigenmanni. Next base: position 3,437,661 of record JAODUK010000008.1, on the reverse strand, counting down.
AAAATGTCAACCTGTGTAGCCAGCTCATTGTAGAATTTAATCCTCTTTAATGGAACCATAATGAACCTTAGGAGTCAACAATCAGCCAAAGTGAGAACATTGCAGCCTCTCTAACCAGATGATTGACAGGTTGGGTAAATTACAGTATTACTTGGATTAGTAATTGTAATATTATTACTGTTTTGGAAAAAGTAATTGGTTACACTGCTAGTTACTGAAAAAAGTAAAAACAATAAAGTAGTAACTAGTTACTGCCCAACATTGTTCATCTTAACTAACAGAAAAAAATAATCTTCAGCAAGTTACGTTCAATTGCACCGCTTAATTAACTTGAATGATGCAACGCATAGTATATATATATAATAAACATGCATTTATTAGAAGGAGTATTGACAAACCATATTCTCTTGACTTCAACAGGCACTAACATGATGTGAGCTACTTGTATACTTGTAGCTTTGCAGTAGAGATGCATGGCAAAAAAAAAAAAAAAAAAAAAAACCTTCATGAAGAGACATCAATGCATGTCAGCCAAAGTACCCAGTTGGGAGGGAGACTCGTTTTTCATTAAGATTAACTGTGTAGCGGGGGCGGCCTATCACTCTCTCTCTCTCTCTCTCTCTCTGCCTCCAGCTGACGATCATCACCCTCCTACGTGTGTGTGTGTGCACGTGTGTGTGTGTGCACGTGTGTATGTGTGGGTGCACGTGCTCTTATGCTATCAAACAATGGGAGCATTATCAGACGTTGCCAAAGGCATTTAAGTGAATCAGATGGCAATCATATGACCCAAAAATCAACATGTTTCCCAAATGAACTCCTCGTCAAAGCCCGAATATATGTTAATTTAACAAATTAAGTAGTTATTATATTTTACAGAATAACATCATCATTATAAAATGTAAATTATAACGACTTCGCTAATTGTATATTTGGAATGCAGAAATGTGGATACTGTTTTTCTCTAACTGCCTAATTTAAAAGGTATTGTCAAGTCAAATCAATTTTATTTATATAACCCTTGATCACGTTGCAGTCTCAAAGGGGGCTGTACAGCCTTTCACATGGAAACAAACAACACCCCCTTAACCTGCTCCCACAATCTGCACTTGTAAACTAATACACTTTTGATCAAATTTACCAAATATCTCCTTGGATTCCACTATCTTTCTCTTCCCTGTGCGTGCTTAAAAAATATCTGATTCTTCTACACAGCCATAGCTCCACAAAGATGAACACAAACACACTCACAACAACAATACCATGCAGTAGGCTTCACAATGCGCTTCTGAGGGAGCACTATGGCATTGAAGTGAGAGGGGGTTTTGTTTTGTTTGTGACATTTTGGGATAGAAGCCTTTTGTGCTACTAAAACATTTACATTTCTACATGTCCATATGTAGTAATAACATAAATCTTGTGTTAAACTGCAACAGTGTGGCTGAACAAAATCAGTGTAACACGAAACCTGAATTTTAATAACAAATTATATTGTATTACAATATTTGTAAACGCACCCTTGCTCTGAAGTTGAGATATTTCTCAAGATGAAGAAAAACATGACAGAAGTTTCATGTACAACATAATGATACAATGATGCAATTAACTGGAGCACACATATTACTTGTTATTTATATTTTTTATTACATGGTTGAAAGACTAATGCAATGGAATGCATTTGTCTTTCAGACTGCATGTAATGGGTTTTATTTTAATAAACTCTGCTGTTCATTAATAGATAATGTAGCAACGGTAGAACAAACATAATTGTTTCAGATGTACTGTAAACATCCCAAATCTACTGTAGGAATGTTGTTCTCACTATTTTCTCTTTTTTCCTTTTAATTTAATAGAAGCAAATTGCGGCTAAAGTTTATAAAGATAGTAACACACACACAAACACTTACCATATGTGGTCACATTCGATGAATTATCTAGTTCATAAGACTTCTGGCATGCTGACAAAGATTCATGGTTGAATTTGTGAAAGTCATCTAGAATATACAGTTTACAGTGTGGGAAAAGAGCTGTCTGGTTCTTTTTTCAAGAGGTTCACGGTTGCCATTTCAGTGGAGAGAGTAAGCATCAACAAAACAAGGTAATTAAAATAAGTGTTTCTGCTCTTAGTCCTCCCACCAACCTCATTACGTGTCTGAGCTCTGTGAGCACTGCCTGGTCAAACCAGAACAAACCAGAACATACCAGAACATATGGTCAGCCAGTGTAGAACTGCTGACCACACACCCTATAATAAACATCCAGCTATCGTACATTTTCCAAACAATATGTAGCAGATCTAAAATGAATGTCTTCTTACATTAAAAAACACTTTGTAAAAGCTTTGTGTTCACCAAAGGATAGGCCAGTGTAGTGTGAACATTTCATATTGTCAACACAACCTGCAAATAGAGCAACATCTAAATTGTCAATGCACTGTCCATGAAGCCATCAGCAGCTATACACGGTATAGCTATTTCCTGGGATGTAATAGAAATCCATTGTTGTTTGAAACACGATCAAAGCAAGTCACAGAGTTACAGTTTCATTTTAAAAGAAGTGTCTGCTATTGGCTAGTGTAGACAATGATTGTCAGTATACTGCTGGGGCAAGAGTGTTGGTTCTGGTCATGTCCTATCTTTACAATACATATCCAAAAAAATGACGTGTCTATTGCCTGTCTGTAGTGGATGAAAATACAGCCTGTGCTGTATGTTCTTTGCTATATCTAAACTAGAATACAATAGCAGAATAAAACAAATGTAAATATAACACAATTTTAAATACATAACTATATTGCAAAAATAAATAGGCCTCTGCTTTGAATAAAGATCAACAGAGCTAATGCAACATCTAATATATATATATATTACTGAATGAAGTTATAATATTAAAGTAGTAAGTAGTTACTAGTAACTAATTACTGCCCAACTATATATATATATATATATAGCAGTTCATAAGTCACATTACAAATGTATTCAGATTGTTCATTCATGTATTTCCCTTGAAAGTATAGGAAGAAAATGCCACAAAATTGTGTTTAGATGTAAAATTGCACTTTTTGGTTTTGATTGTCACATTATTTCACGCTCAGCCATATGGCAAAACCATCAACACAATGCAGAACAGATTGCTGCCTGAGCCACATTCTGAGCCACAGTCTAACTACAAGAAACTAAATGGCCAGAGAGCGAAGCTCTATCTTCTCAGTATCAGTCAATCAACAGCTCATTTAGATGGAATGCATTTGATTACTGTGCCACACCACACAGTTAGTCATGCTCAGGAGAATGCTCACCAAAGGATAATTACCACAAATTCTACTCCATTAATGTCTGTAATTACTGTCAGGGATGAGCACAAATACATCAAAAAGTATTTTAAAATAAAATACAAAATACCCTTATTCTAAGTGTATCAAAATAAACTATGAAGTACAGCAGTTTTTTTTTTTTTATACCAAAAAAATACTTTTGCAATGGAGCATGAAATCACTTCAGAAAGCTATCAATCGACATATGGTATTTGATCTAGCCTAGCTCTTCACCTGTAAACTGACTCAGTTATAGGTAGTTTGATCAAAGCTTGATCAAAACAAAAACACCTCTCTTTTCAATGGTGCTTCCCCATACATCGGAAACACATTGCGAAGGCTAGGATTTTGGTGTTTGGTGTAAACTTAATATTTACAGAGCTGTAGAAACACTGGATTATTGTATTAGCATGCACATGGAATGGGCATATAGCAAACCATGAGTAAATATTAAATATAATAGTAAATAAATAGTAAATATAATAAATAGTATTATCTTTAAAACAGCAACATTAACAGCGAGCTCAGCCAATCAGCCAGGCAAATAAAATGGAAGTGAGGAGGGGCTTTGTATTTTGTAGTTTACAAATACTATAAAACACTAAAGTATTTTGAAACAAAATATAAAGCCATTTTCATTAATGCTATCAAATACAAATTACAAAATACTATTTTGTATTTAAAATTTGTATTTCAAATACACGTATCATAAATACTGCCCAGCCCTGGTTACCGTTGTTGTCATCTAATATGACTCTTGTAATTGATCGATGAGGCACATTATGACCAGGATCCCCTAGTAATACCATTAAATTATTGCATACAAATATGCAAAACTGTGAAAAGTAATTTGACAATATTTTTCTTTCTTGAAAAATGTATACAGTGCCATGTCTTGGAGATTAAAAATAAAACCACTTTAGGTTGGAAGAAAGCGGAAATAAGAGCCAGAAACATAGACACCTCTTTGCAACGGAAACAGAATTTGGGGATCACAGCTAGACAAGCAGACACCCTATTATCCCACCCCGGTGCTGTGAAAGGCACGGGTTTAGACATCTGTGAGCTTATCTGGGCCTGCAAAATCTGTAATGGAGAGGAACAGCAAACTAACAAACAAAATATGAAGTGTGATTTTCACAATATTTCAAGTAGAATGTTTGTAGTGTAGATTTACAAGAGTCCCAGGGTGCAATCTCTAGCACAATTCAGGCCCAGCACGATACTCGTGTAGTCACTTTAGAATAACATATTCTTCATATTTTATTAATTGAGCAGACAACAGACAGACATACACACAGACAGTCAGACACAGGTACATTATGTTTATTAAAGGGCTCATCTATGAAGGCATATTGCAGAAACCAGAACACCATACAGGATAGCTTTCGAACAAGAGTTCTGAAAAGGATTCATTTCACCAAAGATGAGGAAAGGTTAATGGCTGCCATTTCCTAATGGTGTTTGTTCATTATCCAAATGCCAAACAGCCAAACCTTAATCAAAGCTCAGCTGGGTGACATGCAAGTTTCTGAATATGTTCATTAGGTTCCTCATGTTTTATTAACGCAATCAGAGTGTGTTCTTCTCATATTCATGTTTGCAAGTGATGGCTTTGATCCAAAAATGAGAGAGAGAGATTAAGTTTGTTATTATAGTTCCAAAGAATGATAACAGTTAGACTATGATATGTTATACGATGGAGTGCCTACTCCAGGTGGGGAATGAGTCCTTACCCCAAGTGAAGGAGTTTAAGTACCTCGGGGTCTTGCTTGCGAGTGAGGGGACTATGGAGCGAGAGATTG
>JAODUK010000008.1:3407715-3432443 GCA_027564635.1 Typhlichthys eigenmanni | reverse complement strand
TGCATAAAATGTTTTACCCCCCCCCCCCCCCCCACACACACACACACACACACACGCCCTCCCCCACATACAACCCCCCAAGCCACGTGTTGTCCTCAGCACAAATCTAACTTAATACGACGTTCATCCCGTTAGCAATCAATGCAGAGATAATGCTACATGATCTGGCTGCAAGAGCGTGGCATCCATCCTATTTCAGAATTCAGTCCAGTTTCCTGCTGAATGTGTGCCTTCCTTTCCAAACCAACCTGACAATGCTAAAATTGGAGTGCAGTGTTTTTTCGTATAGCCTACCGCTGACTCGCTCAGCTGAGTGAAACATCAAAGTTAAAACTGCAAGGAGGGCACTTTTAATTTGCCTTATATGAGTGGTAAATGTGTCCTTCCTGTGCAGCAAGCAAAATGGGACTGGCAGCTAAAAGCTCAATGGAATAAAACGTCAATCTCATGTTAAGACTACTTTTGCTCTTAAAGAACATTCTGATGTCAACGTGTGTGTACTGTAGTCGTGTGTATTGGCGTATGCGTCATTATACCTTTATTGATGTTGTTACGGTCATGTGGCATATGCCATTTTGATTCTTATGCAGTTTTGTTTTTATACACTAGCAAATTAGAGACCCGTAAAGCCACTTTGTAAAAGTGCAATATCTTCCTGTCTGCCATGTTACCAACATCTGTTTAGCAGCTTAGGATTTATGTCGTACGTACTGCAATCAAGCCTGCGATAATCACCCCACTAAAGTCGCATATCCCCGAGACATAATACAACATCATGTGGCACAATGCGTTTTCCTATTTCATTCACTTCATTACACGCCGAAGGAGATTTCTCATATTTGCGGAGACACATGCAGTTCTTCAGGCTTGTTGACTCAAAAAACCCTAACCTCAGCAGAAATCCTGTGGCAAGATTCACTGTTCAAGGGGAACACCATCGAAAACACATCAGTCGTTGGATGTATTCTGCTTGAGCAGTAACATAACCAAAGGGCCATGATGTGCAGATGTCAACATATACAGTAGACTGACATATTACTGTGCAATATAGTCAAATCTATAAAACTGGTGTTTTTGTGCATGTGTGTGGTGACAATGTCAGCAGAAATATTTTGGATAGACAAATATTCCCAATACAGTAGACAGTAGGCTATGCAACACAAAATTGTGCACAATTAATTTTTTTATTGTGACATTGATGCAGAGATATACCATATTTCTTGAAAAAAATAAAATATAGATAGATAGATAGATAGATAGATAGATATATAGATATATATAGAGTTACCGTTCCCCCCACCTTCTTCTGAATTCTGGTCACAGGGGTCACAGCACATCATTTCTCCTGTCAGGCTTGGCTCTGTTGTTTACACAATGTGGAAGATGTTCAACAAAATGTCCATGTATTTCTGCTGTAGTTGTCCATATCACGGTTCTTTTTAAATTGGGTGTCAGCCGGTATGAATGTAACACAATTCTTCTGATCAGGCTGTATAGATAGATATATTTTTTTTAATTATTTATTGGTTGCTGTTATAATTGGGACACCTGTAGTACTGCCATAAAAAAGAGATAGTGTAATGATATTTTTTATTATTTTATTCATTCATTCATGAGATTGTTTATTTTTCTTTAACACTATAACTGTCATATATTTAGCTTGTTGCTTGGTTGTCATGACTCTTGTCAGGGATGGTTTGTTCCTTAGGGCGATTGGGCGACGCACCGCCAAAGGGAGAAAGAGAGAGGAGGGAATTTCAAACTTTACCAGTGTACGCTAGCTGACTGTCCTGCCTCTAAACATCTTAATCCAATCAGCGTCCAACGTTCCGTGGAGTTTGTATAGCCTCCAGACACTTTGGGCGATGTCAATATGGCTGAAAATCATCCTGACCATTCTCATAGACGTTCACGTTAAAGTCTTTTTTTTTTTTTTCCAAAAAAAATGCAGGCTCTTTAATGCATTCTCTATGGCTTCTGGGAGTGCTTGCACCAATGTGTTTACGTAATACAAAACATTCATAGGTATCTGTCATTGATGTGCGTTTTCTACACAACATTACCTTGAGAGGTTCATCGCCTCACATCCGTTCTGTGTGACTTGCAAAGTAATATAACAATAATACTATTAATTAGTAGCAAGCAATTGTGCTTTTCCATAACCATTTTTAACATTATCTAAACAGAAGTTAAACGTAAATGTTTTGCAATCACTTAAATCAAGGTTGCCGTAGAGACTAGGTAGCCTAAGGTAAGATATATGTATTTGATTAATTACATTGTAAAGCAGACATCTCTGCTTGTTTAGTTTAGCCCAGGGGTCAGCAACCATACAAGTACCACCATGGGCACACGGTAGCTTAACCAATGGCACACTGGTAATGTACAAGAGGTGTTTTGTTAATGTTCAAGCACACTCTCATCCTCATTCTAAATAATGTCTTTCACAGACATTAGCAGTTGTGTGACCTGTTCTTTACGGTAGTTTGATTGACATGCATCCTCACCCCCATGCAGCGCACATCCACCTGCCTCCGACTGAATAGTACTAGTAACGCTGTTGGAATGGGCTCCATAGCATGTCGGCAATGGCAGCATTCTTGTATAGTTCTCATATTTCGTTCACTTAATTATCTTGTTTTGATAATAACTGCCATTATTACTAAGTGAAGTGCATAGCTGATAACCAAGCTTGTTTTAATGTTGGTAAGGTTATTGATTTAAACTCAGATGTGGATGTTTCCATAAGGATGGCAGCCTTGTATCGTATTTTAATACAGAATTCAAATGTCTTGATTGTGGGAGAACCTTTTTTTTATTTGGATGTTGCTAGTGTTACAGCCCAGCTCAAAAGCCGTAAACTAAACATAACCCAAATCTCCAAACTAACATACATTAACAGAATAACATACAATGATGTGTGAATGTCTGTAGGTGTATGTACTTAATATGTGTGTGTGTGTGTGTGTGTGTGTGTGTTGCATGCCAACTAAACTAAACTAAACAAAACAAAACAAAACCAAACCAAGCCAAACCAAACCAAACAACAAATGGCATGTGTGGTGGCAGGAGGGTCAAAGAGGTGATGCCAATCAAGGCTAATTAAGATCCAACCACATCCAGGCCAGGGATGTCACACTATGCATATTGCCTATAGATGGAATAAAAGTACAGATCTTTTTGATATTACATTTTGATGTAGTAAATAAATATATATAAATAATAAATAAATAAATAAAAACAATAATCATAAATAATAATAAATAAACGTAAGGTTGATATAGCACACTGATCAACAAGAACATTTGAAAAGGGCACTTCATATCAAAAAGGTTGCAATTTGTATTAGCTTTCTATATGTAGGTTTGCTCATTCCACTTTTATGACAATGAAAAGGCTGTGTATCACTGAATAAAAAGTAATATCTTCCAAAAACATAACAAATGATTAAATATTGCCACAAAAAAAATAAACATGTCAAGACGGATTTTGCATCTGAACTATTCAAATGTACTGATTGTAAGTAACTTTGGATAAAATTGCCTAAATGTAAAATATACTTTCAACATTCTTTGGTCAGTTTTGAAGGTAATGGATATCTGGATTACTCATTTATTAGATGATAAGGGATTGTGTGAAAGATAAGAGTAAACTATTAGCGATGCATTAACATAATTTAAAACCCTGTATTACAAATTAATTGTGTTTCTCTCTTTCCCCATAGTTTAACATTTGTTTCAGCACCATAGCATAATGTCTGCCTGCTGTATCTGGCCTTATCAGCCAGATCTTTCTTTTTAGTGTACCATACACTCAATCTGCCATTAGGGCATCTGTACAGTTCTGCTCCTTGCAGAGGGATCTGACTAAATCCAGGCTTGTTTTAGGCATTAGCTTGCTTTGACGAATAAAGCGCTAACGAGATAGCGATCAGAGAGCTCCCAACTCCAAAGGCAGCCTGTTTGCCTGGCAGTGCTTGATAATCTCCTCACTGGTTTTTCACTCCACTCTCTTTAATCTGACTTCACATAATCCTTTTTTTTTAACCTTCCTGATCAAGTAAATGCTTAATTATGTTTAATGAATTCCGTCCAGAGTTAGGGTAAACACATCTATCAAACAAAATCATGCTGATTTTAACTGAAGAGAGAAGAGAGGGGAAAATAACAAGTCTGGGAGAGGAATCAAAACCAAACCGACTGTGGTGGAGTCCCATCCTTGGAGTAGAAAGATCCTGTGATAGTGGGAATTTATTGCTGAATTGTGTGAGACAGGGTTTCTGTATAAGACCAAGAGCTGTACATGTATTCAAGTGTAGAACTACAGAATGTTTACAACCTGACATGAAATATGTGACCAGTCAGCCTAGGTCTCTTTCAATTGTGCCAATTCTCCTCCTAATCCCCTGAGCACTGCAGTTTTCTTTCAGTTGCAGTTTTGAGTTTGTACCAACGTCAGTTGGTCCTGGCATCCCTGAATGGGGACCCCCTAATGAGGCCGATAGCATGACCATTCATCCACTAGAGGCTGGCTAGTGCCCCCCAGTTCAAATGTTAATCGCCCGAGCTGCTTTTGGCAAATTAACAGATTCATTCGCTGCTGGCTCTGTGACTGTGTCTCTCAAAAGTCTTTTTCTGTGTGTCTTCTCTCATCTCATCTCTCTTGATGTCTATGTCGGCACGACGGGGGAAGGCAGGGTGTCCCACTGACCCTGCTTTGCAGTCCTCGGTCCAAGCGATGTTTCCGACACCCTCACCCCCCGGCTCGTTTCCTATTTCTTTTTTATGTTAACGGTTAAAAGTGGCGGCACTCCCGCTGTGGCAGTATGCTGGGGGAAAGGTGGGAGTTAGAGGGTGCTGTGGCCTGAAGATGTGATCCCATCCGCACCCTCTCCATCATCATGTCACCCTGCCCTGGCTGTTCAGTGGGTTGAACAGAGGACTGTTGATAATACAGTCCTGCTTTTTGCCTACTGGAACTCAACAACTGAATAATGTATCTCTCAAACAGTGCTACTGTAGCTGCTAAGCTAAAGCCATGATTTGTATATTTGTGAATTGCATATTTTAAAGTGCTAATCCATCTACTAAAAAATGGTAAATACAATAGGCTACACATTAACTTTGTTTTGATCATTTTACCATCTATTTGATTAAAACAGTTTACAGCAGTGTACAAAATTACTTCACCCTGGTGTTTGTGACCTTGTGCACTACACACACATACACACACACACACAGTCTTCTGAAGTAATTTAATTTGGCTTTTTACGTAACTTCCAAGAACGCTAGGTACGTACTTGTGTTCTTGAGAGGTATGTTCTTGCCGTGTCCTTCTGAGAATGGTCTTGCAAGAACGTGAGGACAGATCTAGGTTGAGATGCATATTCTTGGCTATCGTTCTTGGCTATTGCGCAATACCCTGGGCTCAGGGATGACAACACTGGTACCGGTATTATCAGCGCAAAATTGTAGCCGGCAAGGTATCATGGCCTCACATCTACAAAATCGTTGTAGCAAATTTTAAACTGGACTTCATCTTGATAAATCGACCACAGATTTGAAGTTAAAACTATATTCTCGCTTCAAAAACTCTTAAAACAGCATTTTGTGTAGTATAGCTAGAATTGTGTGTTTTCTCGACTGCCATTGCCGCTTGTTGATTCGAAATGCTTTCTGGGATAGTCCACTGACAAGTCACCACTCGATGCATCCTTGGTAAAAAAACGTTATTTGAGAACACTTCCGGGTATTTTATCCATTCTTTGCTAGATGCAAACTTGTGATTTGGAACAGTAAGTAAGCGCAAGAACAGAAAATAACTCACATTGAAAAACAGCCTATGTTTTAGATACGTTACATAAGCATTTTCAGCAAACAAAAAGGTCCTTGACCAAAGGTTTCAAATCAGAAGCATGGTTATAAACCTTTCCCTTAGCAAACACAGCAACCTATTTTTATGTAACGGTTGCCGACATGACGTCCCAATGATCTGATACTGGCTCTGTGCGAGCACTCCATCATGGCATAGCACAGCATGCTAACACAGCTGCAGAGGGTTACACTCCAGTGCCTGTTAGCTACTTATTGCTGGGCTGTGGTCAATCCCACAGCGGCCCTAACGGCCAGCGACACTGCACCTCCTTGGAAACGCGTGATGATTTTCCAGCGATGTTTCCGACTGGCCACTCATAGGGGGTCGGTTAGCAAACACGCCCCCCCTTTCTCGACGAAGGCCATTTTTGTCAGATACGTAGTGGAGACACGAATGTTTGCAGAGGGATACACCTCCTATTAACGCGTGAGACAATTGCTAGGCTGAACTAAGATAAGCTTAAAGGTGGGGTAAGTGGTGCTGAGGACAGAATGACAATATTTAAACAAAACACCGCTCCCTCCAATGCCATAGGCTGCTCCCTAAGAAGCTTAGCTCTTCAAATTCGACACACACTGCCAAGGTACAGTATGGTGTGATTCGCAGTGCGCACCACTATGTTTGCGTTCCCATTTACAGAGCCGGGGCTGTGAACTGTAGAAACTCCACACATTGTTATCAGCACACACACTGAATGAGCAGCTAGATGACCATGAGGAGATATTCCCAGAATGTTTCCGACTGGCTGTTCGTAAGGGATCGGTTAGTATTTTTCAAATACGTAGCGGGAACACGCATGTTTGCAGAGGGAAACACCTCCTTTATCATATGGCCCAGTTTCCACATGGAGGCAATGTTTTGGTCAGACATGTACAGTTGTAGATGTGATAGATGCGTTTGGAGGGTCACAGCCTACAAATGTGCAAGAACATCACTAGGCTAAAGGAAGATATGATTGATAATATGGCGTATGAGTGGAAGGTATCATTGTGTCATTTTACACTAAGTGTTTTAAAGCTTTCTGTTACGGGGAGGGGGGAGGGGATTTTCCTATTGTTTTAGGAATTTCCTATTCCTAATATTCCTATTAACCTATTGCCTACCGTAAGCTTAAGATCCAGGCTGCTGAACTATGTGAGTTATACTGTAGATAGAGTCGTGATTCAAACTCTGGACATTATATAAAATATGTAATATACATGATTCATTGTTTTGCCTCCAATCAGCATATATCCCTCGGTGGAAGAGAGCATCTCACATGGGAAAAACAAAAGCTGCTATATGGCGTTCTGCCTAGAATGTGAATCCGAGGCGATTGCACATGAAAGTACACATGATGCCTAGAGTTGCAGGGACCCCAACTTTTCTGCACTCTGCTTAATGAAACGTGTTCCCCCCTTAGTGCATGATCGGTTCACTGCGAGGAGTTTGAGGGGGAGGAGGGTTATGTCTCGTCGCCAAGAGTGATGACACGAGCGGTTAACACAAGGCGACAACCAACACGTGGATTCATCACTTGTTCCAAGGTGTAGAAGTGGCGCTGTCATATTCTTAATCATAATATCCATCCCAGCTCTGAAGCCAGATTAACCACTCCATTACCCCGGCTGTCATTACAGCGTAGGCTGATGCCTTCATGGGCATGTGGTACAAAGTTGGGAACCGTTTTCACCCGAAGCAGCGGAACCCCCCATAGATTATCCTGAGGGGTTCTTGAGTGCTAAAACGGAATAATAATATATAATAAATCAAGAAGATATTAAATACTTCCAAATATTTCCAAACTGACAAACACTCTACATGAGATAATTTTACATTTAACAGGAGGAAAATTGTCACAAGCACTGCTGGACCAGGGGAAATAACTTCCGCTTTACAGCCTGACAGCGCTTGCCTTCTTAATCCAAGCGTCGGAGGGCATGCAGGCCCGATAACTTGCTCTAAACGCTGTTGTTTCCACTGCATCCCACGTCATTGGGAATGCTATACGTGGCTGACAGAACAAAGAAGCTACAGTACAGCTACAAATGTACATAGTAGCAGATCAGTCAACGCTGCAGGGATCAGCTGTATTGGATGCCACAGGTCACCAGTGTTTTGATATGACTTGAACTGCAAATGGTTGCAGCCAACTGCATATTATTTGTGAGCGAGTCGGAAGAAGAAAAATCAACATAGTACTATACAGATATGCGTTCCCACACACATCCATGTAGCGATTCATTTATATGTTGATCCCTGCAATCAATAGTTTTTATTTACATATCTATCCAGGGGGAATACAATGATTGTCTGGATATTCTTATAATGAATATTGTTGCTCAATGCCTAGGTGAGTTTTTTTCTCTTTTTTCCTCACATGTCTGAAGCCAATGATCCAGCCTCATTAAAACTCTGACTTCTAGTTTAAACTGTAAAAATTGTCTGGATGTCTTCCTTCCCCCTCAGGTGAGAGAACTAAGAAAATAAATGCCAAATACAATTTAATCCTCATCAAATCAAGTTATAATTGTAGTCTTCCCGTGTTTCCCTCACATTAATCTGTTTGCAAAAACAATGTTCAGCTAATTTCAGCCTTTGAGATAACTGACATAAAATCAAAACAACGTTAGTCATCTGTGGGATATCATTTAAAGTGGCCACACAAAACAAAACCTAAATGCAGAATTACTTTTGATGTTTAGAGCATTGTCTCTAATGTAAAAAGTTCATTCATGGACCTTTTGTCAGTTCACTACTTTTTCATGAATATTGAATACAGTAGAATCCGATCAATGTTGTTGAAAAAACGGGAAGTGCAGCTGATAAACGGGACGCTCAACTTTTCTCAGAAGCCAGAGGGTGTAGCCGATAGTTTGAGTGACAGGTGTCAGCCTCCCTTGGATGTCAGAGTGTTGGTGGGAAATTATAACCTGAATAAAATAGGGTCAAAATCCAGCCAGCAGCAGAACAGATAAGACTATAAACAGCACTGAGAGTTCACCCCCATCATCCAAAACCAATCAAAATGAAGTGTTTTGTTAGCCTCCCAGCAGCTACATTTAGTCATTTCCACATAATAACACAGTTAAACGTTACTATACAACACATACAGGCATTGCACCATTTCCCGATTGCAGGGTGGTCGATAGTTTCTATTTCTACTTAAGTGAACGTTATGTAACAAAGTGGGGCTTGTTTTCTCCTGGGCTAAACCCTGTGCCGACACACAGCTAATATACGGTACAGTATAGGAGCGACGGAGAAATGGAGGAGAAGAAAATCAACCAGTTTTGCTAAAGTTTTTCCGCTCCCCCTTAGGCAGTGAAACTTTTAAGGCAAATCCATCAGTTGGGAGTGAGGGAGGCTGTGCTCTTCATGCAAGAGATCACCTGGGAGCCTGACAAGCCCTTGCTTTATGGGTCTGCAATTCCCTTCGTGTACAACATTTGAGTTAATAGAAGTCTTCATCCCTCACCAACCTCATCAGGAGCTTACTGCCAAGGAAATGATGGGGCTAAAAATGGCTGCGTGGCAGCGAGAGGGTATAACTGGGCAACACAGAGGAGGGTGGTTTTGCTCAGGCAGGACAAGGGAATATCATTACAAGGTTAAATGAGACAGGAACATCACAATATGGTAATCAGAGCCCAGCCCGTAGCAGACAGAAAGAATACCAGTGGTGAAATATGGCCGGACCTCCATATTGTATAGTAGTGGAAAGACCTGTCAGCTGTTAAACCTTTATCAAGCAGACTCTGAACACTGACAAGGAAAATCGCACGGGGACTTTTACAAAGCACGTCATTTTGTGGGCTTGTGACAGATGAGGAACGCCATTGCTAGCGCACTTACACCTCATGTAAGAGCGGCAGTGTAAATTGATAGCGGTATTCCGACAGCACTGGTCCTTTTTGCACGGTGTCTCGGAAGTGACTCCCACAGTGAGCTTTGGGAATGATGCATTACGGGAAAATCAGGGATGGTGCCAAATCCACAGCGTCGGTGCCACGTACTGGGGAAAAGCTCCAGATAAACATATGGCATATTCAATCTTGCTAAGCCTTGGGGAAGGGGGATAGAGGGTGGGGGGCATCAGCAATAAGTGATACAGTGAGGAGTTCCATTAAGGGGCGGCTGCTTGTATTTGCACTTGATTATTACAGATAGATGCTCTGCCTCTTCATTGTTCCATTGTTCCATAAGCACTCGTTTATATCCCTAGCCCTTTAACCGAACCCTTCATGCTGTTCATCTGTTTCAGCGACGCTGGTGTCCCTGTGTATTAGTGCGTGTGTGCTCCTGTTATCACCAACACACACCATAGCAATTGCAAATGCGGATGCCTTTCCTCACCACAACGCTCTCAAAAAAATGGTTCAGGGGGTCTTTTCTAGCACTACCTGTCGTATACATTCCGTTGAGGGTATGGTACCCTTGGAGAAGTCTCCTGTGACAGTTTGGTTACAAGTGTCCTCTTTTGCAATGTCAAAATGTTACAACTGATAGAACTGTGGGACTCCTGTAAAAGCATGTACGAGTATGTGAGTCCAGCATCACCCACATTACAGGGCACATACTGTAGCGTAATGCTATACCGAGTTAAAGGTAGAGTGGTGTGAGAGATTGTTAGCTAATGCACTTTTAGTCAAATTCAGAGAATTTCTGTGAAAGAATAGTCAGGTGTAGTCAGGCCTGGCTCTGTAAAGAGCAACACAAAGACAGTGGTGCAGACCGCACAACACAATATCCTAGCAAATGGTGCTGAAAGAGCACCATATGGCAGAAAACCCTAAGGGTCTAGTTCAAATATGAACAAGCTTTTTCCAGAATGACTGACTATACCTTTAACACCCCACCCATTCATAATAATTCAAGAAACCTTTGCATTGGTCAAATTGCAAACGGATCTTCAGTAACAAACCTATGTTTCAGAGGCAGAGACTATATGCTTATGTACCCAGGTATATAAGACTATTAGATAAAATACTAAAGTATTTGATTCATTCTTACTTTCAAGCACTTCCACCTAGAGAGCTAGCTGCAACGTGCCAAGGAATTACAAACGACACCTGTCACATTTTCCAGAAAATAAGAAATAATGACCTCTACTTATTTCACCAGCTGTTGCTGTTCGCCAAGAATGTCATCACGTTAATGTGCTTGGACAAAGTGAAGGGTGTTTCCTGGAAAACATATCAGGTGATCACAGACAATAAAACCAAGCGTGGCAGATAAATACATACAGCTGCAGTACGGGATACGGCATTTGTAGTGGCACTCGAAATAACATGTTGCACGACTGTTCAGTAATACACGAAAGAGAGTCGTGTGTGCTGCATAAGGTCAGGGAATGAGCCAAGGTATAGTCTCACGGTTTTATTTCAATGTGATTTAATCACACTGCAAGATGTAGCTGCTCTTCTCTGAGAACATTTCTCCCTTTTCAAAGGTCAACCTTTCCGCGTGCCTCAAGCAATGCCGTTCTACGTCTCAATTCAAATTGGTAGATGTTACAGTTAAAACGTTCATTGGTGATTCTGAACCTGGTGATAAGTAAAACAGACTGATTCACAGCAGTGCATTAGTGACCTATACTGTGGTTATAAAATACAGTAAATACCTTTGAACAGGCGTCATGCAGTACACTTATTTGTTAATGTAATGATCCATGTGCTTCTACGCTTCATAGTGTTCTCTGGAAAATGAACTGCACAATCTGAGGGATTTATATTGCTACATAATTTGGCTGAGCATCAACCTTAATATTTTACTTGCTTAATCAAACTGCAAGAAAGGGGGTTATACACACTACTAATTGGATTGCACCATTTAATTCAATAATGAACAAGAAAGGGGGGTGGGAAAAAAACCCCAAAAAAAACAAATGAGCTTTGCTATTCATTTATGCAATTAATTTCTAATCATATTGTAAGTGTCAGTGCACGGAGGATCAGTGGTAATATATTAAATAAGCTGCACTTTCTGCCCCTGTAACACGTTCTGCAATCAAGTAGCATTAAATATGTATTCCCTCTGAGTGCTGTAACTTTCCGCTGCTCACAATTGACTAATTTTCAAAAGAGGTGATGCAAATGTTCAGGGCTTTCCTATCTTTTATCTGCCCAGGTTATCGTACCAGTCTTTCAGAAATAGAAAAGCCTACCAGTTGAACACAGTACCTTTCATCTCAGATATCTCAAACATAGTCTTACTGTGGTGCAGATGACATGACTGCTGAAAGACTACAAGCTACAAATATCCAGACGTCCATTTGGAAACATTCACTTTAAACACAGTGCTGTTAACATTAATCAGCATTGACAGTGATTCTCCACCGACTGCCATATAGTGTGACCGTTAATACACTTTGGATTTCCCTTAATAATAATAATGACGCCGTTAAAACCACAGGGTGTTGCACAATCAAATATATGGAACTACCACATGTCATGATACATCTATTATACTTTAAAGGTATAGTCAGATATTGTAAGCCAATTGTAAGATAATACTTTTTTGCAAATTCACCATATCTCCTCGCAATCCTCCTCTCCTCGCATTTCGCTAACATACCGTTATCTGTGCATGCTCAAAGAAATATCCAGTAGGTTACTACGCTGGCTCCGTAAATAGAACATAAACAAAATGGCAAACACAGCTCACGGCAATGCTTTTCAATCTGTGGGACGGAGCTTCTGAGGGAATGTGTTTTTATTTGAGCTCGAAGTTAGCAAGCGTTCTCAAGAATGACTAACCACCACTTTATGTGTATGTGAGGCCAAACGTCAAGATGAAAAGAATTCCACTGGAATGCAAACAAGGTCAATCACTGTGCACCTCATTCTGTGCATTTACATTTTTACCACCAGTGATCAAATTTATAACCAGAAGCATGGCTGGCTTGTAAAAAAGATACAATCCAGGTTTTGGCCCCACATTCTCTGCCTGTCTGTCTTTCAGTATTGGCTCACTTTATCGTTGCCGCAAAGCCTCTCAAACAATATGAACATGTTGCGTTTGCTAACGATTGGCAAAGTGCCGCTCTGCTACCTTGTCGCGATGCGGCTAAGCGGTACAGCATATAGCTGTCAGGCTTGTTCTGCTTACACCTGTCAGGAAGCGGACGGGATCCGGGCATCCTGAGCCGCCATCCCTGGGGAGAACGGGACATATGGTGCTGAGATAGAAGCCGCTCGTTATTCGACAAGAAAGAAGTCCCATGGGATCAGTTAAGTAGTAATGACAGCATGGCACGAATTGACAACAGTCAGTTTTTTTCCACAGGTGCCGCAGTGCACAAGCTCCTTTGGTCACTGTTTTGTGGCCTTTAGTCAAATTGGTATCCTGGTTTGATGAACAGTGGTATTATTCTATTTGGGGAGTCGGGGCATTCATAATAGTGGTACTGTAAATGATAAATAGACTGCATTTATATAGCGCTTTTATCCAAATCGCTTTACATTATTTGCCCATTACCCATTCACACACACATTCATATGGCATGCCATGCAAGGAGACACCTGAACACCTAAAGCAGTTAGGGTTAGGTGTCTTGCTCAAGGACACTGCTACACTTGGTGAGGAGTTAGCGGGGTTTGAACCATTGAGTTCTTGATCACCTATCGCCCCGTAATTTAAAGGTATTGTATATTCAATAATTATGGAGAAAGCTTGTTGATATTAGAACTCGCTACCAACCAAAAACACCTCTCCCTTTAATGCCATACTGTAGGGCAGGGCTATTCAACTCTGGTCCTGGAGGGCCACACCCTGCATGTCCATGCTGTAAGGTGTTCCTTCAGAGGATCTGCCCCCACACAATGGAAACACATTGCTAAGGCTGGGGTGAGGTGTGGCCAGAGACATTATATAGAGGAGACATTCCACTTTGAGAATTTTGAATGGAGCTCTATGGGAGAATTCTGAAACGCCAAAGGTGACAGTTGGAAGAACATGTCCCGCGTCTCCCCCAGAAGAGCCAATCGCATGCTTTATAATTGCCAATTCAGTGTCACGAAATCTTGCCCATGCGAAGTGGAATTTCAAACTAGTGAAAAAATGCTTTTTAAGCCTTGTTTTGGTCCAAAATCTGAAAGAACTGTTTTAAGAGATTTTTGTCAGATTTGACTTGCGATCACGTCCCAATGATCACTGAAAGAGCGGTTATGGCTCTCTCCCTATTAATGCCATTGAGTGCTTTCTAAGTCCGGAAGTTAAAAGACGGTTACCGAGTAGCGAGACTGTGGTGCAGTCTGCACCGCATTGCTTGTGTTCCCATTTACAGAGCCAGGGCTGTGTAGAAACACCAGACTATTCTTACAGCACACACACACAACAGGCAGCTATACTGCAGCAGAACGTCAGGAGATATTCGCAGAATTTAACAAAATAATGTTTTAGCTAACAATCGCTGAATATACCTTTAATGGCTGTCGCTGCAGTTGCACGGGCCGGGGGTCCCGCTTGTGCTTGCCGCTGGGGCAGGTAGTCAAGTTGTCACCTTCAAGAGGCCAATAAGACTGTAATCACTTTTAGCCCATCTTGAGCTGCCAGGCCAACAAGCATTTAAAAACCAGTGTTCTCATTACAGCACGGAACATTGATTAAGATTAAATTTAAGAACCGCAACGGCACAGTGAAACCTAAGGGCCATGACGTCGGCAACGCTAACGCGCCAGAGCTTTCATTTACTCCTGGAAGCATACTTTTTTTATGATAGGCTATATGCTTTTTATATATATTATATATATATATTATATATTTTTTTTTTTTTACTTGATGTTACTCAAATAGCATGACTAAAAATGAGTTTACAACATCGGTTGACTTCATTTTGTATGCTGTCCATTAACATTAAGAAGAACTTAATACATTCTCTTCACAGCATTAGCTGGATATAAACCAGGTGGAGTATTGCGTTTTATTGGTCGTTTAGACGGTGGCAGCATGCTTCTGGAGGCGGCGTGCCGGGCCGCTCGCAGGCACCGCGGAGAAAGGTATGATGTCCTCGACTCTCCTGAGTCTCCCGATTGCGATCGGCTGGCATCAGGCAGCTCCCAGCACATATCAGCGCATTATCTCAGGCTTAGTACAGCTTCTTAATCACACCAGGCACAGAAATCCATTTCTCCCTGTCACCCCCGTCTCAACTCAGGGAGAGAGATCCTATCTGCTATTTGAATGTTATGGTGACTCCATTTCCAACCCCCAGTCTTCCCCACCCCTTCGCCAAGCCTTCTGCTTACTACCTTTAAAGGTATAGTCAGCTATCGGAAACTAATTGTTAGCTTATACACCTTTTTGTTAAAATCACCAAATATCTCAAAGTGGCGAACACCGCTAACAACAACAATGACACTAGGCTTAGCAATGCATTTCAACGTGTGTGTGTGTGTCTGTGTGTGTGTGCTGTGGAGGGATATTGTTTTGATTTGAGCTCAAAGTTAACAGGCGTTCTCAAGAATGACTGACCCTGCCTTTAAGACCTTTCAAAACGCACCCATGCCATTATCCTTTCCTCCGCCCCGCACTCTGTTTATTTCCATTTGTGTCTGGGGCAGTAATCTCCCATCATCTCAGCCTTCTATCATCCCATCTCTCTCTCCACCCGCCTTCCACAAGATGCATGGTGCACGCTATGGAGCTTATATAGCCGCTATACGTCAACCAGATAACACAAATTCTTCCCTAAAAATAAATGCTAACATGAAGGACAGGCTCCCATGTATTTCACCGGTAACTACACATTAGTATATGGAGTGATGAGGGACCCGCAGTTGTCAATGGCTTAAGTTAACAGGGGAACTCCCTGATTTGTGTCCTAAATGGCCCTTGTGGTTGAAACCAGCATTACAAAAACGTTGAAACGTTGAAATAGTGTGTGAAACAAATACAGAATAGAGATACGGCGATCTATACTATAATAGTGGAGTGTGTCTTTAGACAACCTATCAGTTGCAGAAAGCAGGTGGACACGAGCGACACTTTTTGTTTATGTCTTTGCACGGGCTATTTTTGTCTAAAGAAAAATCAATGGGACTTGAGTTATCAGACCCACCGTGTGTTTGGGCAGGCCTACGGGAGCAGCAGCGAGAGCCAGCAGAGGAGAAGAATCGATCCGGAGATAGTGCCTTATTAAACTGGTGCCATAAATAGCAGCATTATGATGTTAAGTATCGCTGAAGTTACCACAGAGGACAGGGAGAGGTCAGGAAGCTCGTTACCTTTGTTTCCAGTCAGGGTCGGTTGTCTCATTTTAAAGGCATAGTACATCTCCACCTACTGTATAGCCTCGGTCCAGTACACCAATTCATGCGATTTACGGTCTGATGTTCTAGTTTGGGTCATTTCTGCAGCACCTACGTAAGAGGTAAGTGATGCACTTGAAGCCAAGCTGCACTGTAGTATCCTCAGTTTGACATATCTACAAATTCACTAGTCGGCAGTGCCTCTCAATCCCAGTCACCTTATAAAGGTTTAGCTGAAATTAGTGTCTGAGGTAAATAAAAGAGACACTGGTGACACGTTTCTGAAATATCATCAATGCACACAATTAGCAGAAACACAAGCAGTTTACAGGAGGTACAGTCAATAATTCTAAGTCGTAAGCAGCCAGGCAGTACATTGTTGCCAGTGTGTAAATAAAGATCTAAGGGGTGTGATTCGTTTTCAGTTGTAAGGACAAATGAGATACACTGATGCACAGACAGCATCCTAATGAAAGAGAGAGGAGGTTGTGTAAGAATAACACAACCTGATAACAGTGGCCTGTTCAAACCATCCTGACATTGTAAGCGCCGCCATTTTGTGTTTTGCTCCGCTTTGCGCATCTTGCTTTGAAAGTGTTCAAAATGTTTGTTGATGCCGGTTGAACCTTGTGTTTGAAAATAAACACGTTTGTTGTTCTTAGTTGTTCAATTCGGTCCATTGTGATTGCTAAATGCTAATGATTTGATTGACACATGTGGGCCCCGTTTTAACGATCTAAGCGCATGGTCTAAATCGCATGCTTAGATGATTTCAAAAAGCACTTTTTTTAGTGTGAAGTAGGCTAATCCAAAGCTAATACTAATATTACGTTAACTGATTTTACTTTTTGGTAGCTAGTGTACTAGTTACCAGAAATGGATAACATTTAAAAAGTAACCCAACCCTGTGTGTTGGCAACACCTCACAAACCACTTCAACTGGAACGTTTCCAGTGAGATTTGCAGAGTGTAATAAATCAATAGGCTTTCAAAATCATTATGATCTCACAACGCTACTTTTGTAAATAAAACCCAACTGTTAAATGTTGGTAGTGTTTTGAATAAATAACTATTTCATTTGAATTCACTAAAGGTCCTTCAGTGTCAGTCAGGCAAATGTAAATGTGTCAAGAGTTTGCACAATTGGTCAAATGACCAAACCACAAGTTTATTTTTATGCAAATCAAATAGCCAAGTCCCCATAAATGTTGATGTAATTCTGAAACAATATGCGTGTCCTTTGGCAATAAAGTCTCATGACGAGAGATTTCTACAGCAGTTTAATGTTCCAGAAGAATACAAGCTTGTGACTGTGTAAATGCAGTTGAAAAATCCAGTATTTGCTGCTGTTTAGATGTAATTTTAGAGAGCCTTGGATGACCAGGAGTGACAGAAATGTCAGAAATGTTCTGTACTACAGTCCCACTGCACAAGCATGGCATGATAAACCAACATGTTGGATACACAGTACTTGTGTAATGTTGGCTTGTCAAAGAACATTTGCCAGATTAAATCCCACAGAATTATCGAAATTCCTCGAAAACTAAAAACATCCTACTGTAGTACCATAGTACCAAAAGTTTGATTGACATAACATCTAGGGCCGTTACCCTAGTGTAGACACTATATTCACATTGTGAATATGGTCTGGCCACGCTCCATTGGGAAGTGTTAACTGGTGAATTTTTTTACTATTGGACAGCGTTGAACCAATCGGCTTTGCTACAACTGTCTATCGCCTCGTCTAGCCATCTTTTCAATACAAGTTTGACTTCGTTATCACACTTGGTTGGCACGCCAGCAAGGTGGCTGTGAAGAAACTACTGCGAACAGTGTTTCCAGGCTATAATCTTAGCGAAAGCAATTGATGTGAGAGCAATAGCTGGGCGGAGCCAAGCTAGGCAAAATATGCTTACTGTACTGTAGTAGCATTAGCCAAAACTATACATTTACTGTTTCGCCAACAAACGGACACACGTCGTCGAAATGCAGCTGTCAAAACATGAGCTAATATCCATAATTAGGTTCTTTTTTCTGCTATCGTCTATGGTTGTGGCAGGATGCTTCACTGCTGAAAGGGCGAGGGACACTGAGGAGTAAGAGCGGCGATAGAGAGAGAGAGAGAGAGAGAGAGAGAGAGAGAGAGAGAGAGAGAGAGAGAGAGAGATAAACACAGGCAGGGGGACTTCCTGTTATTACGCCTGTCCCTGCTGACACACCTGCACAGGCCTGAGAAGAGGAGTCGTGGAGGTTATGGATGTCATGGTGCAAATGCCACACAAAACAATAAGAGAGAGAGAGAGAGAGAGAGAGAGAAAGAGAGGATGTGTGTGTGTCTGTGTGCATTTGCGTGTGTTTGCGTTTGTGTGTCTACGTGCATTTGTTTGTGTGTGTGTGTGTGTTTCTGCTTGTGTGTGTATGCGGGTGTGTGTGTGTGTGTGTGTGTGTGTGGTCTTCTCCAGCAGAGAGAGACATCAAGATTCGGGGGGAAAGTGGGGTGCAGCACAACAATGGCGCACACACACCCGGGCCGATGTACCAAGAAAGCCCAGGAGCAGAAGCCATTCATCCCAATTCCACCACCAATATCAACACCAGAAGGTCACACACAGAGAGCCAGCAAGCAGGCAAATCCATGGACAGCTATTGAGGCCCATTTTATCAAAAGCAAACCGCTGGGCAGAAAAGGACCTATATGTATTTTCCTGACACGTTTGTGGCATCCACCTTTACGCATTTCAATTTCCGGGCATACTATCAATTAATACCGGACAAACACACTGTTGTGTCCTCATTATTTCAGAGCCGTTTGCTCAGTTAAAGCAGGACCACTAGTAGCTGGAGCGCCACAGATGAGGTCTCTCTTTCGGAGCAGCTGTTGCGGTTATTGATGACCTCATTAGGATGCAGCCTGCAGCACAGGGGTCGACTTTGAAGGACTTCCCGTACGCAACGGCACCAACCGCCATCAGCGTCTGTGCCATCCTCTCCATGCCAAACATCGTTTCCAAACGGCCGTTTCTTTTTCAGTTTGAAAAGTCAAAGGCCAGGATTTGAAACACAGGGACGAGTGTGTGTGTGTGTGCGTGCGTGTGTGCACTCTCGCGTGCGTTCTGTCCCACGCATTTCAATAGCAGATCTTTGTGAAAATCCGTTGGGAGGGCTTTGACTAAATGCCACTGCATATATGAATGCTGCCGCAGATGAATTGTGAACCCCTTCATTCACCACCCAAACGGTTTCCATCTAAATCATTCAGTTGCATCACTCAAATGTAGCTCTATAGGCGATACGCACCCATTTCTATTTACTGTAACTTGCATTGACAATGGCTTATTGAGCAATAACTTTCTGTTATTAAATATGCCTTCACACTTGGTCCATCCACACAACACAAAGGCTGAGGGCCTGTAAAATTAATACCTGCTAGTATATGTATATTAATATTTTCAGTGGCCATGCATTAACATTTTTGCAGCATTATGTGGCTATTAAAACCAGCCTAGCACAACCAAAGTCAGCAATCAACTGTCATAAAACACTTAAAGGCACACCTATTGAATGTTAATAATGCATTTTAATGCTACACGTTTGGTTTTGTTTACAAGTGCAATATTATGATGGGAGCACGTGCTTTCCAGATTTGTTTACTACGAGTAACAAATATGCCCTCTGCTGTGCCCTCTAAAGCTGACCATTAACCAAATACACAAGACACCAACATAAGATCAATTAAACTGACTACACCGTAATTAAATCATACACAGTCCAGAATAATTTGAATGAATAATTAAGAAAAGTAATTTATCACCAGGGCAATTGTTCTCAGGACCCAATGAGCTTAACTGCATAATAAACCAACCCGTACGTATACGTACAGTACACCATCTGCAAGCAAGAATGGATGGTTTGACTCCAGTGCCAACGAACCATATACAATGTTGAAGTTTAAGCCTGGTTGGTTTAATCATCCACATTTTGACAATGAAGTAAAACGAAACATATAGCTGTCAGTTGTTAATCAGTAAGCCAGACCAACACACTACATATATTAATATGTCCCTCCATCCATCCATCTTCATTCGCATGTCCAGAGTCTGGTCGCGGCGGCAGCAGCTCCAGCAGGGGACCCCAAACTTCCCTTTCCCGAGCCACATTAGCAAACTCTGACTGGGGGATCCCGAGGCGTTCCCATGCCAGAGTGGAGATATAATGTCTCTACCTAGTCCAGGGATATTACAATATCACTGGAGTCTTTTAAGGGTCCGTTGACATGTAAAACATGGTACCTCCAAAGCTTCTTTAGCACCAAACTAAATAAATTAAGTAATCCATAATGGCAAATGATGTAAATGTAAATGATCACTAAATATCATACATTAAGAAGCTCTACCAAAATCGTAACATTACATTTAAACAATAGACTATACAAAATAGTTATCTACAATGTTCCTAAAAAGTGTAAGTGGTTCAATCAAGAAGATGAAATGGCGATATCTGGACCCGGCGCTGACGCTGGTCAAATTGGCCTTCACAGCCCATAAACTTTCACCCAGCCAGCCAGAC
The DNA here is from genome assembly GCA_027564635.1 of Typhlichthys eigenmanni. Taxonomy (NCBI): domain Eukaryota; kingdom Metazoa; phylum Chordata; class Actinopteri; order Percopsiformes; family Amblyopsidae; genus Typhlichthys; species Typhlichthys eigenmanni. The sequence goes on along the minus strand of JAODUK010000008.1, from coordinate 3,411,774 downwards.
TTCCAGTTCCCACTCTGGGGACAGGCCATATAACACCATCCTCTAAGAAAGAGAAAGACAAGCTAGAGATGGGTCCATTTCCATTACATAAAGGTGCACTCAGTGAGTGTAAGCAAATCTATGTTTGGTCAAATTCATGGAATATCTCCTCCTTGCTAGCTCAGTGATTCCCAACATGGGGTCCATCGGGCGCTAGAATTCACGGGGGGAATCTTGATCTCATTTGCTCTGAGGTCAAACATACATTAAAATATTTGACTATAGTTAAATTGTAAAATGTATACATTTTAAAAGGTTAAGCAGTAGGCTAATTCTTCTTCAAATAAATCCAACGACGTCAGAAAAGTATTTTAATGAGTATTTGGCAGTGATTTACAAAGAGCAACGGAGGCATCATTTAAATGTTTGCTTTTAATTGCCAAGGTTAAAAAGCCGCTCAACATTGGAGGGGTGGTCACTATTTGCGGGGGGGGGAGGCTCCAAGGGAAGAAGGTTGTGAACCACTCGTTCTGTGTTGAATAGGGGACAATAATCTGGTGTTTCTACACAGCCCTGGCACGGTAAATGGGAACACAAAAAAGTGGTGCAGACCGTACCACACAACACTATCCCAGCTGAGGGAGCTAGCACCCTATGGAATTGGAAGGAGAGGTGTTTTTGTTTTGCCGAGTTAAAATATTTAGCAGGACTTACTCTACCTTGAATGCTGCACCCCCCCCCCCCTTCCCTCGCAATCCATCATTCTTAGCTAACCGGCAGTCCAACTGTTTCCACTGTGCATTGTAGTTCACAGCCAGACTTGACATTCAGTCAACTGGTCACACAAAACATGTTTGCATATGCTGACAATATATAATTATTTTGATAATGTGTATTATTCACAACAGCTTTTACTGAATATTTGATCACCTACTGTAACACGAGGAGCCCATTGTGGGGCCCATGGGCAAAATGCAAAATGGAACACACCAATTCTAGGGTTAGAACTAACCCTGGACAAAATAATGCCAAACTACAGTAGACCGTTATTTAATTATTTGTAACTTTAGTGAAAACCATACAGTATCATAGGGCTAATTAGTCTGGCGTGGTGGCCAAGAGAACAGACTGTAGAAATAATTGGACAAACCCTTAATTTTCTGAAAGCTTGGCTGTTGCCAGTTTTGGAGAACATACCTGCCAGTAGTTAGCCATAATAATGGGATAAATATATAGTTTAATTTATTAATATATCTTCAGCTGACAAGTTATATTGGATATACATTCACCCCTTATGTAGCTGAACAAGTAATTTAGCCTAAAAGACAAAACTGTTTTTTGTACCAGCCTGCAAACATGTTGGATATTTACATTTCAGGGATCTGGAGATTGACTAACTTTTGGAGACAGCCTCAAGCCGCCACCCAAAGAACTGCAGGTATTGTCCGGTAGCATCCAGTAAAACCATATGGACAGTAGAATCAAAGAACATAGAATTACGTGGATTTAAATACGGTCACTCTATTTTTTTTTTTCCTGTAAGATTGCTTGATCAGAGCTTGTATAACCATACCGCATATACTGTATATTGAACCGACATGTTTATATGACAAATCCTGTAGGAGGGACACACTAAAAAAATACAAAATGTTCTGCATCACAGGTTGATGGTAAAGTCTAAACACGGCCCTAAAAACAGTACAAAGTAGCTAGGATAAAATCACCCATCCGAAAATGGTCAAGGTTAAAGTCAAGCCATTATCAGTTGAAAATGTGTTTGTACATAAACAGTATTGTATCATACTCACCTCGTTTGGTGTAAACACATTTCAGGGAGGTTTACATGAAAGCATACTAAGATGTACTCGCCGCACCCCAAGCCGAAGGATAGACGTGTGGGCTTGGAGTTTGATAGAGAATAGCAAATCATGTGTTACAGAACCTCTTCTCCCACTGGAACAAAGCAGAGTCTGGTCCTGGCAAACATCAAACGGTTTTGCTGTAGGCATCAGGCAACCTTGGGATAAATCACTGATGCTTTATTCTCAGGTAGAAATGAGTGAAGATATCAGAAGTCTTTGCAAAACATATCCTACCGTTTTTTAATTCCACCATGCAATCTTCATAATATGGTAGCAAAATGCATTCCTGAAGACATGACAGTGGTATTCCATACACACTTAATAATACTATTTAACTCCTTATGTTGCATTTGATATTCCTGAAGATTTTATCGTAGCTATTACTACCGTCTACAGGCAAAAAACAAGAGTCTCAAGTATGTCGTGGGCATCATCTCGAACATCGTATTTCACCTGAAATTAAATGGATTATTTAACATGATGGTATCGAGATATGGCTCTGATACTGTCGGGTGTCAGCGATTTGCAATTACAGGCGCAGGAATAAACAATAGCTTTCACTCATTCCAGCATTGTACCATATGGTGTCTCCCTGTCCAGACTGTGATGTGTGTAGTGCCAAGCTCATTATGTCCAGTAGAATATGTATGAGTATTCCCTCTGTGGTACGTGTTGATAGGAGCACTATGGTGCACTGTAATTACACATTGATTAATTATTCATTGTTAATAATGTTATTGGGCTGGACAGTGTTTTGCCATTTTTCTATTAGTCTATTAGCATTCTGTTTCTGGCCCACTGACAATGAATGTGGAATGGAGAGAAGACACTGACATTCAAACCTTCTAAGGCACCCCAAAGCACCAGTTCACTAAAATGTTCTTGTGAAGCTTTTAGTGGCCTACAGAATGATCCCGGTTTAACGCTTGCATGAAAACACGTACCACATTCACCACAATATCCAGTCTTTTTAGAAAAAAAGCAGAGAATTACCGCGTGGATTTCCACTAGAACGTAAGGGGGCTTTTGTCTGATACAGATATCATCTCCAATGTCCCGTTTTGGAGACCCACCTTCTGGCTTATGTGTTGGACACGAAAGGTTGAAGCCAGCCGCGTTCCTCAGATACCAGTCAGAGCACTTTCATAATACTCCTTGACAGCTGAAAAAGTAGAGACCTTGGTTTCCTGGGCTGTAGCTGACACCATAGCCTATCCCGCGGTTCAGTGTGCACTAGCCTCTTCTATCAAAGCTTAGCACCGTCAGCTAAGGCTGGTGTCTCTATGGGCCCGGGGCAAAACGAATGGCTGCAGCATTGGCTCGGGCGTTCACACACCCTCAAACTGGCCAATGATGTATGGCCGCCGGGCCCCGGTGCATCAGCCTGCGTTGTTCGAGCCAAACGTCCCGTGCTGACTGGCACGCATGAGCGACGGGGCAACTCGCAGAGGCATGCTGTGTTTAGGCTGTAGAGTCTAGTTCTTGTGCTCCAGTGGAGGATTTAATAATGAACTAAGTCAGGCTGCATGTGAAATACACTATGGTTCCTTGAGGCATTACGCCTGCCGTGTTGTCGTGTCGTATTCAGTTATTCATAACTGGTGTAACAGCCATGTAAAACCACTATAGCTAAATACTTTATGGCATTAACTTAGCCACGAGCCCATTACGCTCAAATGGAGCACAGATTTTCCATCCCCACCCTCTCTTTAAAGCCACCCATGCAATAATTAATCTTTACCACATGCAGTGTCCTTCTTTGCTTCAAACAATGCATTTAATGACTGGTTTAAAGCACTGACACTTGAAATTTATACACCCCCCCCGACCTACTTGTAGGCGTAGAGATTGCTATCTAAATTATTACACAAGTACCACTCCTCATGTTTAACTTGCAACTCTTCTTACAAAAGCATATAACCATAATCACAGTGTTTTATTAATTGACATTCCTTGTCTTGTGTCCATTTCCCCTGAGATTGAAGTCACGCAGCGTTGCAAATTGCTGTTTTGGTTTGAAACTCAGAAACTGGCACTTCTTCCATGCTATATTCACCTCCTACATTTCTACGCATTTATTCTGCCCTGTCTTTCCATTTCCTGCAACACCTCTACATTACAGTCTACCCTCTATCTTCACCTGTCTATTAATCACTTTTTAACCTATCACTACAGTATATGGTCCTCCATTACAGACCCATTCCCTCGCTCTCCCGCG
>JAODUK010000008.1:3389582-3401378 GCA_027564635.1 Typhlichthys eigenmanni | reverse complement strand
TTATACACGTTATACACGTTATACACGTTACATACTTATACATGTTATATACTTATAGTATAAGTATACTTATTAAAAAGAATGAAATATGTCCACTACAGTCCACTCTGATACAGAATGAGGCATATGCTCCAATTTGTTACAGCTTATCACAGTAAAGAGGCTCCAGGAGGCGGGTGGGGTGGGGTGGGGAGAGACAAAAATATCACTAAATTGCTTCCTCTTTGCAATATTTTCTTTCTAACTGTGCCCAATTAAACATGATTAGCTACAGATGCAATTGAAAAGTTATTTACTTGTTCAACTATGGGGGAAACTGCATCTGTGTCTCCATCCCTCCCTCTCTTACTCTCCCCCTCCCCCTCCATCTCCCCCTCCCTCCCTCCCTCTCTCCCCCCCTCCCTCCCTCCCTCGCTCGTGTGCATATATTCCACTGTGCTATTTTCAGGAAGCGCATGCACAATTCCTGGATGAGCTCAAACTTGGGCTAATATTCAATTACGCGGGATTAGCCGGAGAAAAGTCCACATCTTTAAAGGCTCACACAGTTAAAGCCGATTCCGTGGATGATATGCAGAGGGGAGAAGATCCCCCACACACACACACACACACACACACACACACACACACACACACTCAACGCAGCAACAGTCCAGCCCATTGTATCCTGTGTGGGATTTGACACGGACACAGTCACGCTGCCATGCCGACGGGGCAATGCGTTGGCCCGTGGCTCTACATGCACCGCGTGGAACCGGTAGAACCGGTGTCGCTTCGGAAGCTGCGAGTCTGAGGAGTCACAGCTATTGTAACTTCTTTACTGTGACCACTGGGGAGCACTTAGGGAAGACATAATTGGACTTATCTCTGTTTGATGTATTCATAATGTATGAATGCGCTCTAGTGGTAAAAGCTGCTTAAGTCGACAGGCTGGGTTGCATTTGAGTGAGAATAACAGAAATGTTACAATACCAACGACCACCCGTTTCCTTTTCTTTCAAACATGTTTATACACCTCATTACCATCGAACAGCGTTTTGGGCATCACCTCAAATTACCATTAAGAAAGACTGCAATTAACACCCTAAAGTGTACCCTGATCCAATTTGCTTTATGACCCACTAACTTATGCTTATGTTGAAACAGCCAATTTGCTCTGCTTGTTAGGAGGTAAATTATGTCAAATCCCCATTGTGCTCCACGTCAACCGGAGATTGAAGCAAATGCATTGATAACATTCGGTTTACATTATTTAGCTTGTAAATGTATAGTATCCATAAACGGCCATGTGATGCAATTACTGCTGTCATTTCAGTTTTGCACTAGCCGTCAGAGGCTTCACAAATTGTCCAGCATTAATTGCAAAAAATAAAAAACAAATAAAGTAAGTAAATAAAGTACAGCGGAAGTTCAGGCAGGTCACGTGGCACGTTTCTGGCTCGTCAGCTGACAGACCAGCTGATGGTTGCTTAACATGCATTGGTCAGTTACTTGAGTGCGTATATATACTGTATAAATTAGGCTGGTTACTTGCTTCTTCCTGCGCTTCCCTTGCTAGCCCGTTAGCACCGCCTGTGCAGTTGTGCATCTGTGTTGGATGTTGTCTGTTGTCTACATGGCCTGCTCTGGTCTGTTCCTCAGGGGGGTTACACCTGCTGCTCTCCCTTTCCATGTGTGCGTGTGGAAAAGGCTTTCCATGTATAGGCATGGAAAAGGCTTTCCATGTATGCGCATGGAAAAGGCTATCCATGTATAGGCATGGAAAAGGCTTTCCATGTATAGGCATGGAAAAGGCTTTCCATGTATGCGCATGGAAAAGGCTATCCATGTATGGGCATGGAAAAGGCTTTCCATGTATGGGCATGGAAAAGGCTTTCCATGTATGCGTATGGAAAAGGCTTTCCATGTATGCACAACAGTCAACCTTCTCTGCCCAAACGCTCTGATTAGCTAAATGAATATGTCTGTCGCTCACTTACCCTCTGCTGTTTTTGGAGTTAGTTTACCCCATGATTAAAGTGTAACTGCGTCCTAAAATGTGTTTTTGTGAGCTGTAAACTAAGTAACAGGACTGAACTGTGATAAGACACATCAGTGCTGTGTTAATATTGACAAAAATTCCTGCCATTTCTGTTTCACAACCACAATATTGATGTAATTAAGAAATTCTCTGAATATAAGTATGTTTTGTATGCTTATTATGCTAGGGAGCTATATTCATTGTTTCAGTGGGGCTTTAGCTAACTGCCTATTGTGCCTAGTTTAGTCCTTCTAATCTAATTATATACAGTAAAATATATTTTAATCTACACAGCGCATTCAGCTCCAGACAGTGTGTTTCTGCTGTACCCCTCAAACCAATCAGAGGCAGAGCAGGGTGGACCATGATGGCTTCGCCATAGTAGAATACATAAGGAGGTTCATGTTGACAACCGCCGTCCCAGGAGAATCACGTACCTTCTCCAGCCCCTCTTCCTTCAGACTGATGATGTCCAGGTCAAAGTCTGTGCGGAGGCCCGTGGTTTTGTTGAAGGACAGACGACCCGTCAAGCCATCCCAGTGGGACTGGAAGTAAATAAATTATGTCATTATCATTCATTATGTAGGCATTCAATACAAACACTTATGGAGAAATATGGTGACATAAATGAACCACCCCCCTCATATGCAAGCACACACACACAAATATATCCTGTCATTCACCCTGAGTAAACTGGAACCCACACAAACACCCACACATCAAATGTACAAATACCAATCGCTGTTTTTCAAGCCTTTTTAATTACACTTTACATCGCAACGCCTCTAATGCATTTTCCCTCCAGAGCATGGAGTTCATTACCGACCACTCCTTTAGCCTGATTCCCCATGTGGGGCAAAAAATACACATTACTGGCCCCGATTACAATCCTCTGATGCATCTTACCACCACCCACACACACACACACCCACACACACACACACACACACACACACACACACACACCCAGAGGCTGCCACTATATTGTATGGCCAGGGTCACAAGCTTTAGCAAAAGAGGCATTTTCTTCAAGCATTCAAGGAGCTAACCCTGCTCCTTCTTGAGACCGAACTGTGAGCATGTGAGGTCTTGTACAGTGCACGTGAGATGCATAGTTCCATATTCCACAGTGTGGTTTGCCACCATCATTTCTCCCGATGGACGGAAATGGACGATCACACGAGCCCTGCAATACAAGGCTCGCCGGAACACAGATTAGACAGGAGTCACAAGTGGCGCTCTGATATGCGTAGCGAAGCTTCGCTTGCTTTGTGCAAACATTATTGACGTGCCGAGTAAATACTCTCGGTCCCAAATGTGTTGTCGTTTTGGCTCCGTCTGTAAACAGGGTCTCGATCACGCCAAGGCCAAGGGTTTTTACACCCACCCACCCTCCGCTTCCCCCCGTCACCTCTTTGATGAAGCTCATGAAGCGCCCCCCGAACCTCCAGGGCTTGTGGCGGTGACATTGCAGCGAGTTGACGGTCATCTGCGGCGCATGCTGATAGGACACGGACACGATGTGGACCGCGTCATAGGTCAGCGCTGCGTCTGTCTGGAATAAGGGCTGAGCATTATTTCAGCCAGCGGCCATCTGCCGCCGTCATTCCCTCCTTCTGCCAGGCGGTGGCTCCCAACCAGGGCTGTGTGTAGCTGTGTACCCCTAGGGGTACCTGAGCAACTTGCGTACGTGGAAAGATTTGGGGGTTACAAATAATTGACAAAATCACAAATGCCGGGTGGGCGTGCATTTTAACACTACTCTGTGAGGTTCACGTGCACGGCAAGACTGCACGCAATCAAATAAACTAGCTAAAACGTGTGCATGTGCGTTCAATAGAACACATTTAGGAGAATTAGCAATACAGGAGTACAGTATGGGGGTTCTCTTTCCTTGGATAAACATTTCAAGGGTACAAAAGACAAAAAAGGTTGGGAACCACTGATAAAAGCACCCATGCAGGTACAAAATGTTACTCCATATATAATTAGAAAATAAAATAGTTGCAGCTATGGGATAAATGTGCTTGGTATCACCAAAGCTAAGAAATAATCATTTACATTTACATTTACATCATGTCAGTACAAAAACTAAATAAGTAGGTTGACCCCCTACAGCATGTACGGCGCTGAGTAAAATGTATTGCATGTTCATTAAATGGGCATACACCAATCCCTTGTATATGTCCACGAAACATTCCCTTCCATTACATAAAACCATTAAGAGATGAACATACCGTCATAATGCCCTCTAAGAGACCCGAGTCTGGCTTGGGGGGAATCTGCCTCTCTGTGGACCATTTCTCCACAATGGACGCCACCTGAGGGTTATCTACGTTGAGGATGCGGAAGCCGGTCATGTTGACTCCACAGAAGCGGTAGGGCTCCAGGTCAATGGCCATCAGGTCCTGCACGGGGGGACGCAGATAAAAGAGATGAGGTTCTCGTTTAGCACTGGTGGGGGGGCTAAGGCTATTGTTGTCGTAAACCCCTTGGGCGGCTTTGTCCTCTCAGAAATAGAGTTGGGACACAGGAGATGATTAAAAAGATGCGACATTAAGAGCAAATCAAGTGGGGTTGTGCGGGTTTACAGCTTCGGCCAGCTGTGGGTGTTAGCAGGATAAAGTCGAGGCAGAGCGATAAACACAAACAAGGCTCTGGTTGCAGGATCGCATTACTGCTGTGCTATATATCCTTTTAGAACTGACCCGATGTGTTATCGTGTTGTCAGACTGAAAATGAAAGAGAAATGAAAAGGCTCCAACAACTGACAACGAAAATTCAATACACTGAAATATAAAGCGAAACTTAAAGCTTGCGATGTATTTGGTATCACTTGATACAGTCTACAGTAAATCATAGTGAATATAACTACCGTGCATCTAATCTAAAAGGCCTTTGGTTCAGTTTACATGTTCCGTTTCATATTCAGTAACAAAAACAACACTTCCGCCAAAGCATATTATTATTGCTGCTGTCACTTCACCTCAGCAACTATATCAGCCAAAAACATTTGCTTCAATTTCAGTCACAGTAATTTCTGGGGCAGCACCGTATCTGGAGTGCGAAGTCCCGTGTTGACACATGTTGTGTGGGAACAGGCCACGGGGCTCAAGAAAGACATTTGGAGGAACATAGATATTTCATTAGCACCCTGTGGGGTTCGCACTGCACAAGTACCTTCAAATGTTCGCCCCCGGTTATAGAGTTTTGCCGTGCAATGTAAGGTTTATTAAGTACGGCACTCCCCTTTATGAATATTAATCCAAGTAAATTACTCTAGGTTCTAAATCACTTTTTTTCTCGATCAATTTGCAGTCAATTACATCAAGATTGACGTCTCCATGCCCAGAATATAAAGTGCTGTAACTATTCAAATGACAACATATGTTCAAATGACAAATTAAAGTGTCACAGCAGTGCTTTGTGGCCACGCACAGTGCCATTAGCTTAACATGGCAGTACAATGGTGGCACACTAAATCAGAAGACACCACATACCGAATCTCCAGTGCATAGTGGAGCGGTACAGAGGAGGCAAAACTTCCCCCATACTCAAAGATAAGCCTGTAGGCTGGAGTCTGACAGACTCATTTCAGAGGACAAGGATGTTATTAGCCCCTACCACCACGCCATCACCTGTTCACGCTCTAATAAGTCCACATTCCCTCACCTCGGAAGATAAAACACAGATCTCACTAAACCCCACAGAGGGAAAATTGCATTGCCATATATACCATGCATGTATTCATCTTTTTGGATCAAACGAAACCGGCAGGTGTAATCCCCTTAATAGTATGTCCATCAATGTGGCAGTGTATCGCGTTGCTGGCGGCTCTAGCGTCTGTGTTCGATTTCGTACCAACAAAACCGCCCAAGTAGAAGTAGTGCTGTAGTTGCAGCAACAAACGAAAAAAAAACACTGAAAAGTTCTGAAAGTTAATGCTCAAGTCAATAGTAAATAAAACATTATTGTGTTGTCCTGCCGGTAGTGAAACTGTTGTATTGTGGGTTTGAAGCGTTGGTAGCGCTAGACAAATGAGATGCGCAACAGAACAGCAAGATTGCCACGCTATCGAGCGTGAACGATGACACACTATATGACATACACGCACTGTATGTCATATTGCATTATCGCAACAGACTGGACTACAGATAGAGAAGGAGCGAAACACAGAGAGAGAGAGTGAGAGAGAGAGAGAGAGAGAGAGAGAGAGAGAGAGAGAGAGAGAGAGTGGGGGGCAGGACCGAGTGAGAGATAGAAAGAGAGAGGGAGAGAGATGGGGGGGGACTGACACAATAGCAGAGTGCAAAAGGAATGGTGCCATCCACGACGGTTTTAATTCCCCCCGGACCCTTTGTCACCAGAAAGCCGGCATCTATATAGTGAGGCCCTGGCCCTGTACTGTGGTGGGATTAACCGCCAGACAATCCACAATACACTCAGCAATACACTTAAGCATGTCTAACAGGTTCCCCTTATCCATCTAGACGGTGCAGATTGAAATGAAGCGACAAGACAGCAGTAAAAACAACGTCACGTTGCTCATTAGGGGGACAGCTGCTGTATTTCAGAAGGAGATAATATCGCCTGAACAGCAAATCACGTTGTGCCGGCCAGGCTGAGACACTGGAAGTGACATTCTGTATTGATGGCCCATTGTGTGTCTTTATGCAGAAACCTTAGAGACGTCTGTGGACCCCGCTGATGGGAAGGGGAGGGGGGGTGTTTACTCTTGCACACTGAAGACTCCATTACGCTGCCAGTTTGTCAAACAACATTGATATTGTGGACCGAAGCCAAACCCCCGCTGGCAATTAACCGGCCATTCGTCAGAAGACTCGAGTGGCATTGGGAGATGGGAGCAGAACAGGCATATACAATATTTGCATTAGCGTGGTGCAGTACATTACCAAAGTGGTGAAGATGTAGTGGTAATACTCTGTCATCATCCCCATGGTCTGGGCCTGGGAGAGAGAGAGAGAGAGAGAGAGAGAGAGAGAGAGAGAGAGAGAGAGAGAGAAAGAGAGATGGGGGGTCAGGCAGGTTGTGTGGGTTAACAGGCTGCGGTGAAACATTCCATTGCACTGGGCAATCTGGAATGATTTGACTGTTGATTATCCAATCAGCAGAGCTGCAGAGACGCAGCAGAAAATCATCACTAGTTAAAAAAATTAAATAAATAAAAAAGTGAAAAACAACATCCGTTTTAATGAGCCTCTTGACTGACGCAGCTCGGCGACGCGCGAGGAAAGTCTCCACGATGCAATCGCTTGCGGAGACTTTGACACTGCGGGCACACGCGTGCGAGCGTGTGTGTGTATATGTGTGTGTGTGTGTATGTGCGTGTGTGCGTGCGTGAGTGTGTGCGTGCTCGACAGTGCTAGAAGTAAAAACGAGTAAGAACGCTAGATGCTTTTCTATGCATTTAAATGGTTCTGCAATGGCTTTGCCCCCCGTGACTCTCCCAGGGGAGGAGGGAGCCTTCAATCAAAATCTCTACTAACCCCCCTCCACCCCACCACACTCCCCCCAATCACCCCCCCCCCCCCTCCCCCCCTCCAACTTGTTTTACTAAATCTACATTCATAGGCGATGATGCATTCCCACAGTGGCAAAACCTCCCATTTTTTAATTGTACCATCTGTTGTGCAGTGAAGTCAAGGTTATAGATTTAGGGTGTGTAGGCAGGAGCATGCATCAGTCATGAGCAGTGTTGGACAGTAACTAGTTACTAGTAACTACTGTAGTTACTAGTAACTAGTAACTACAGTAATGTAGTACTAGTAATGTTATTACTTTTTTCAGTAACGAGTAGTGTATTTAATGACTATTTCCCAAACGAATCCAAGTAACTGTGTTACAAGAATGAGATTTCTGGTCCTAGCAAAACTTCACTGCAAAAAAGGTCCTATCAAATATAAGTGCAAATGTATTAGTTATGAGCTTGCGTATGCCTAAAACAAGCAAATGTGGCTGCCAGTGCAGTAAGTGAAATTCACGTGATAAGATTTCTTAAACTAAGTGCACATTCACCTAAAATAAGTCACTAGATAAGCCATTTATATTAGAAACAAGGCCAACTATATTTTACATCTAAAAACAAGATTATCACACTAAGTTAGATATAGTTTTTGCAGTGTTATGGCAGGCTAATTAAACCAAACTGTCCAATCATCTTGTTTGAGAGGCTGCAATGTTTTCACTTTGGCTGATTGGTGACTCCTAAGGTTAATTATTGTTCCAATGAAGAGGATTCAATTCTAAAATGAGGTGGCTATGCAGGTCATTTTTCTGAAGGGGCGAGCCATGTGTGAAATTAATATAGTAACGTATCTAGTAACGTAACTTATTACTTTTAATACCCAGTAATAAGTAAAGTAATAGTATTACTTTTTGAAGGAGTAATAAGTAAATAGTAACTTTAACAATTCCTGAATAACTTACCCAACACTGGTCATGAGTTAGCTGTTATATATTATATATATATATATATATATGATATATTATGTTAGCTATTATACGTATACAGCGAGAGCTGCAAATCGCTAACGTGCTGCATGGCCATCCTCTCATCATTGTAGGTACATCCATTCAGTAGATACAGTAACACTAGTTGAGACCAGTGGTGCACGCACGCATGCACGCACGCACGCACACACACACACAGTGGCCCACAGCATGCTGCCTCTTGCACCAGCAAAGAAAGAGAATGTCTGTAGGAGGAAAATATAATAGGCAGCTGACCCCCACGTTGATTATATGATATATCTATGATATATATATATATATAATTATATAAATGTATGTCTGGTATACTGTTCCATTTTTATTCTTTCTTTTTTTATCAACCTACTTTCTGCAAACCTCTCTTTGCCCCTGTCCCCACCAGTGGCGGAGCAAAACAAAAACAACCACCAGAATGGGACCATTACAAAAGGGGTCAGTGCTTTTAAGAGGCACCTGGGATATGAATCCAGGAACGTCCATGACAGGAGACACTGAGTGGGCTTCCACCCCCGACCCCCCAGCCCCCATACTCCTCTATAGAAGGGGACAGTTTGGTGGACCAGGTAAAAGGCATGTCGCGTTATTGTGCCTAGGAACATTCAATTGCTATGTTGAGGTTTAAGCATAAAGTATGAAAGACACTCAGTGCCACTCACTGCCATTTCACTCTGACACTTTTGATTAAACCTCAACATCTACAGTTGGGTTGAAGTGATATGGTGTAAAATCCATTCCAGCTATTAACTTTATACAGGAATATGTATGTTTTAAGATTTAATGAAGTGAATGTGGATTTGTTTATGAACACTGTAATAAACCAGAGTGTACATTACATTCTGTACAAAGCTGTCCCTGAGCGAGCATCATTTCAGGGCGATTTATTGAGAAATACTAAATTAAATGCAATTACATTCATATTTGAATAATCACCCATATTTCCTACACTCAAATGACCCCGCAGAACACATCAAAAACTACACCAGAACTATATCTAAAAAAAAACAACCTTTCGAAACGGAATGTTTAGCTTGATTTAGTTGCCTCTAGTAAAAACTCACCTGGTATGACTAAACTGGAGTCTGTGACAAGCCAGTATAAAACACAGGGCCCTTCCCGGGAAATGTAACGCACTCTCTCACCTGTTTGAGAACCTGGGCGGCCATTTGGTGACTACAATCAAAGATGATACGGAATTCGCGCGCTCTCTTCATTTCTTTCAGGAGAGGCCTGGTGTCTTCCGAGTCTATGGGTAGCTGTCGGATTTTGAGCCTAATGTTGTACCGGGATGGAGCCATTATCAGTTCCTGTAGTCTAATGAGACCTTAGGGAACAGAAACAGCACACACACACTAATGAACACATGACGAACAGCCTCAAGCGAGCACAAACTGTAGAAGCCACTACCATGGGAAACAGTTATGATACCACTGTGCTGATAATGTCCTTCACTTTTATTTGTGTGTAGATTTTGAATGTAATTTTGAATTTACTTTAGAAACAAAACAGTGCACTCGATGGCAATGTTCACCTGTGCTGTCGTCATAAACAACTGTGGCTGTTTTCCACTTGAGGAACTGGACCAGGTCCAGGATGGCACAGCTCAGTGACGAGTAATCCGGATACAGGTTGGCGTAAAACGTGTCCCGGTTGTCCATTGGATGGTGCTTCCAGCGCACCTGGATGTGTGGCACTTCCAGCGCATTGCAGATGGACTGCACAGCATTTGATGAAGAACTATGTGAAGGCCCAAATATGGCTACCACGCCCAAAGACAGCTGGTCACAAGCTAGACAAGAGCAAGATGAAGAGTGTTAACCTAGGAGAACTTCCTTAACAGTATATTTGAAATGTGTGTTGTGTCTTATTCCTTAAATTAACTTTGACCATTTTATGTATAATTCTACAATTTTATACTGCCTTTTTTCTTTTACATTTCTGACTTTTCTTTTGGGTAGCACAACTGTGCTTGTACCTCTCTGTAAAGCAATTTGAGCTGCAATTCCTGTATGAATACAAATATAGTTTATTATTAATATATAGTAGTAGTATTACAATTAATATTATTATTATTAAATGCTCTTTTCTTGTTTTACTCTTTGACCAGTTTATGACATATAAATAAAACCTGAGAATAAAAGTGTCTGCTAAATAATGTATACAAAACAAACTAACATAATGCAACAATTCAGCCGATTGCCAATCCATGCGTTTGCAGTACTACACTTGCAGAGAGAGTACTGTACCAACATTGGACCACCATATTGTTCATATTATTGGCTTCCCTCTATGAAATAAACTCCCGGGTATCCAGTTGTGTGGTGAGTTGTGCGAAGAAACCTGTACATGGTCTAATTTTAAACATTATTAAATCATAGTGTGAAACGAACGAGTCAGATTTGGCCCCAGGTGTGACATCATATCTGGATGGTAACCAATCAGCTCTGACCTGCCTCCAACTCACAGTCAGAGAGCCAATCAGACACCAACTGAAAGAGAATGTTCAGCTAGAAGGGAGAAGAAGAAATGGAATGGCATGGGGCCTTACAACTACTTACTGTGTAGGTGCAACGTTTTGGAGATCAAGATTGCAGCTATAATGATGCCTTAAGAATTTAAAAGTCATAGTGACTGTGAGCTTATGAGCTCTGTGGGGGAGGGGCATGTTTTGGATGTGCCTCAAACCACAAAAGAAACATACATACAAAAAGGTTTTTTGCAATGGTCGTTTCATAAAGTGAGAATCATATGTTGAGCGACTCACCTTAGAAGTACCAGAAGAAAACACAAGGATAGTAGGGACTTACCTTTTCTTGAGGCCTCAAAACTGTCGTAGATATTAATCCTCTGTATGTCGTATGTTAACGTAGTGTTTGGCAACAAAGTCCTGTTTCTGTTAATGTTATTAACTGCAAATTTAAAGGCAAGCTCCTCCGCGCTAACCAGAGAAACCGGTCCTTCTGTTTGTTCAAATATCCCACCTGAAAAACAAGGAGAAATAGAAAAATGTTCACATACACTGCTCTCACAGGCACTTACATAATAACCCAGTTGTAATTCCACGTATGATGAAACAGAAAGAGATGTTTGCACATCAGACCGGCCAGGCTAGTGGAGTAGCTGGTGTACACGATACAACACATTAAATGTGTTCAGCAAACGTCCAAAGTCCCGCTCCATTTTCAGTGAAAGCTGTAAATACCAACATCAGCTTTGAAGTCTGAAGCCATAATGGATTTAAGGAGTGTGTGCGTGTGTGTGTGTGTGTG
>JAODUK010000008.1:3369261-3389482 GCA_027564635.1 Typhlichthys eigenmanni | reverse complement strand
CTGTAAATACCAACATCAGCTTTGAAGTCTGAAGCCATAATGGATTTAAGGAGTGTGTGCGTGTGTGTGTGTGTGTGTGTGTGTGTGTGTGTGCGTGTGTGTGTGTGTGTGTGTGTACGCGTGTGCGAGCGTCTTTCTATTTCATCGAGGCAACATAGTGGTCAATGGTGGTCTCACCATTAAGACCATTTACTCCAACAGAAAAAACACATCCGTGAGGTGGAAAACTAGAGCACTACCCCCCCATCCCCCACAGCATATGTTTTCTTCTGTTTCGATGTGATGTTTAATTCAAAGCCTGAGACGGTGAAGAACACTGCTTCAGGTTCTGATATTGAACGTCACACAATGTTTAGACGTAACATTTGTATTTTACCTTTTGTATTACTCTGCTTCTGTTTCAGATGAGGAGGCGTTGCCCAATAAAAGTAACTCTATATGACATTCTGCCAGTAGATGGCACCAGCATCTCAGACCAAAACAAATGCATTGTAGGCAACACACACACGTTCCCATACAGTATCTGTTCTATGAAAGCAAAGAGCAGAGATGCTTGTTCGGATTACAACACACACACAAAGATTTATCAGGATGAAATTACTACACTATACTATGTGTATACAAAATTGTTGTTTGCTGTTATGTTAATGTTGAAAATATAGAGTACCTTAAGTGAGCTAGGTTATTACATATCAAAAGAAACACTACAGATTATGCAAATTATGACATTTTACCACCTCCCCTGTGAAACGAGGATTTGAAAAAACATTTAATACAAATAAATGTGTGTGTGCATGCACGTGTGAATGGCTCAAGTGGTGAACGTGGGGGTGGGGGCTGGGAAATAATAAAGAATTGGTTGCGATCGATGGATTAGCCTGTAAACATTTCCCGTCTCCATGGAGGAGGCAGAACTGCACCTGTGGCCGATCAAGCCCCCTCCATCATCTCCTCAAACACCCATCACCCTCACAAACCTCCATCACCTCCAAAAAAACTACATCACCTCCAAAAAACTCCTTCATCCTCACAAACCTCCATCACCTCCAAAAACCTCCATCACCCACCACAAACCTCCATCACCTCCAAAAACCTCCATCACCCACCACAAACCTCCATCACCTCCACAAACCTCCATCACCTCAACCAACACGTTATCATTCCAATCTCATTCCTTTCTCGACAATTTTCGAAGCGTTAGAAAGCCTTTGGCATTTTAGGATGAAGACAATAATCAATATACAATCGAATATTGTATATTGATTATTTACCTACAACCAGGAGCTAATACTTATATTGTATGCCCGTAGTCTTGCCGTAACAGTCAATGACCGAAGTCTTCATCCTATGACGCCAAAGGCTTTCTAACCCTTTGAAAATTGATGAGAAAGGCCATTGACCAAGCTGCAATTTTTGACGAGGCTGCATCAGTGGCTGCATCAGTGGCCCACAAGCAAAGGCCTTGCCTAATGTTAATGACCCCCTGGACCATAAGGGGCTATGATGCTAAACTGCCAGGCTAAATGCATCACATTGAAATAAATGAATACCTCCATTTCTTGGGGAAATCTCATTAGAGTACATTAAGTAATTGGGGGAGTATATAGTAATTTGACTGTTAAGAGGATAAAATGTGCATAGCTCGGAAGCACTTAGACAAATTTAATAAATGGGAGAAATTTGCTTCTTGGGAAAGAGATTCTGTGGTTAATGTTATTTGCCCTTTCTTGATTCCTGCCATAAACACAATAGCCAGGCTTAATGCACACAGAATTACTCAACTCTGTCAAAAAGGGACACACGCTTCTTGTTACACCATCCTTACTAGTTTCTGAAATCATTTACAGATTGGAGCAATATGGACCATACTTACAAGATGCAGTTTGGAAGTATATAGCGAATAACATTCATTACAAATAGCTAGTCATTCAGCTGCTCTTAGGAATAGAAATGTCTGCATGGAACAGTCAATATAACCTATTGAATAATGTGTTTCCTATAGATAATTACACCAAGCCATGAATTAGTCTCTGAGATTCTAGCTTGATGGAACTAATGCCAAATGCTCACATCTCATGTCTGCAAGAGCTTTCTACATCACGTTTGCTAAAAATCTAACATACATAATAACCTGCCAATCACAATCATATCAGCATTCTAACATAAAGACAGTTCCTGTTTCTTATCTGATATGATCTGTAAAAATATTTAGTGAGGCTTTGGTCAAATAAATAGGTTAGCTAAATAACACACACACACACACGTGTCAACTGCAGGGAAGAAATGTCCAGCAAATGTGGTTCTTTAAACCTGCCCTCCACGGCACAACACATTGAGCTTGTTAAGACAAACTCCCTGCAGGCATACCAGTGCTAGAGCCCAAACAAAGAGACTCATTATGCTGTTGGATGTGCACTCGCCCGCTGTATTTCCAAGTGTTGTGCTTTTGCGCTCTTTTCACTGGTAGGTTTGCCAATCTCCCAGTGAATAGCTCCCCCCCGCCCCCCCTCTTTGGATGTGAAGCACACAATTCAACAATGGCAGCAAACGAAGGCCAGAATAAATCACGCACAAAATACCTGGAACACTTGGAAAAACAACCAATTTTAAGAGCAGCATGTTCCTTCATAATTACAGGTAATGCAAAAACACACGGTGAACTAATTGTTATAATCTGTAATAAATGTCACCACTGGGTTAAAATTCTTACAGCTAAAATGGCTGTTACATTGCATGCAATTAAGTATCATATAACATTTAATTAACTATATGAAGGCTAATATAGTTCATATATAAATACAATGTAAGAGGTAAGACTGCTAAGTGGAATAAGCTAAGCTCACCATGTGCGCTGAAATATGTTTTCTCCGCACAGCTCTGACTCTAAATGGGAACACAAACATAGTGGTAGAGACCACACCACTAAACACTATCCCAGTCTTGGCAATGCATGTCCAGTGTGTTGAGCAGAGCTTCTGAAAGAGCACCCATATGGCACCGAAGGAAGATTTGTTTCTTGTTTTGAGTTCAAATTTCAACAATGTTTCTCCAGTATTGCTTATATACTCCACATTTAATTATATTTGAATCCATGTTCACTCAGTACACTACAAAATATTCACTCAATACAAATATGCAAAGGTTTCCCAGGCAACATACCTTTATGAATCAAAATGCCTTGCTTTTTTCCCCAAATCCATACAGTATGTGAAAGTAAGTGGAACAAGTTTGTTCCACTTATCTTGAAATTATAACCAATTAAAATGTTCATATATTATTTTGAGACCCTTCATATACAGTGCATGCTGTACAGTATATGCTAGAAATCAAGAAACAATAAAAGGGAAACACATACAGTATGAATTCTGTTCTAATTGCTTTTACAAAGCACCAGAGAACCAGAGAAGAATTAATGAATATTGATGAGTGATTCCACAAAAAATTTACTCATAACTGAGGCCTCCAAACTTCAATTACATATTATATGTAGCAACCAAATCTTAACCAAAAATGTAATTGAGAATTATTTAATTTGTTTACCTTCTAAAAGAGCTTGTCAACAACTCTCACAAGTCCTCACAAAATCAAGGAAATATGATCATATTACACCAGTTCTAAAATCCTTACACTGGCAACCAGTTACTCAGAGACTTCATTTTACAAGTTTGATGCAGTATACAAATCAATTTGTGGTTATGGACCTAAATATATATCTGATATGCTTGTGCAATATGAACCTTGGGGCTAATTTATTAGCGGCCCCAAGAATAAAAACAAAATGGGGTGAAGCAGCATTCTGTTATCATGCAACTCCTAACTGGAGCCAGACCCAGACGACCACCCAGAAGACCACTTTTAATAGAAGCTCAATACGTTGTATTCACAATGCTTACTGTTAGTTCATCTTATATATATAAGCCCACATTTGACTATTTTACCATATTCCTAAAATTAAATGATGCACTGTATGTGTGTTTATGCGTGTGTATGTGCATTATATATTTTTTTTATTAGGATTCCCATTAGCTAACGTCGTAACGACAGCTATTCTTCCTGGGGTCCAACACTTAAAAAAACATCCATGACAAATTTACATAAAACACATTACGTAAAAACGCAGCACCGTGAATTGGTATAGGGACCTCCATACGGTCTAAACAATTTTGTTGCCGGGCCAACAGGGTGGCCTATAGTGCCATGTATAAAAGTTATTTGTATTGATGTAAAATAATTATTGACAATTTCGTGTTGTGTTCATATTTATGTTTTATGTATATTTTTGGACATTTACATTTTTGGAAGAAAATAAATTTGGGATTAAATAATTTGGAGGATCCCCTGCAGTACATCTGAGGACTCCCTATAGTGGTCCCGGACCCCTTGTTGATGTGCTTTATATAAATAAAACTGCCTTGCCTTGCCCATCTTGTAAAATGTCTAGTAATTGTTACAATACATTCCCTGTCGGAGTGCATCCCGTCAATGTATTATATGCTGTGACCTCCACTAATTTGCTGGTTTTCTCCTTGAAATATACATTCCATTAAACTACTGCTAACCACTTGAGAGTCCTAAATGAACAAGCCTCGTCTGTTGGCAAGCAACTGGCCTACTTGTATGTCCTTGAGCATATATACCACTACTCCATACACATAGGCAACCCTATGCTCTGACCCCAAGTCACTGGCAAAAAGAAAACATATATATACAGTATACGGTATGAAGCACAGCATTATAGGCAACAGAATAACAGATTCCTGGTGTATGGCAGAACAATAAAGATGACATCTCTTTGAAATCTAAAAACAGCCACCTCTCATATTCCCAAGCCGCCATAATATGTCACTTTAAAAAATATAACTCCTGTCAAAATGTTCCAACTGTTACACTGCTTAGACAAATTGTGGTAATGGGTGAGGCCTTCACAGTGCATAATATATTACCATATAAATTGAATTTGGGCTTCTAATGTTTGAGTCCATAATGAGAAAGGCTGTTTTAATTATGTTATTTCTCCGTCTAACTCACTGTCCACATTGAATAAGCATCGTGCTCTATCAAAGCAGAGAGGCATTCTTATTTATTTGATATGATTAGTAGTACGCATGAAGCCCTATAATGTTGTGATATCTCCTCCGTCAGAAGGATGTCAGGTAACAACGCATTTGTAAAATCTAATTTTATGCTCAAGTGGTTCTGCTTCTGCAATTTATCGCCGCTATCGTTCACCTTCCACTGCCCCTCCCCCCCTCAACCTTCCTTCCTTCCTGGGCTACTGAGCTGTTTTTGATCTCATTATCATTCTCAAACATTCACACCGGATAATCTGCGCGGTGCAAGAGCCCCGCACCGCGCAGGGCACCCTGGTCATAATGCCGGGTCTATGGGTGAGCTCGCAATTAGAACACCTGCCTGTGTAATAGATTTAGTTGGTTTCTTAGCCTTGGTTTTATTTTATTTCACCAAACCTGGAGAGGAAAGCCAACCTCGCTGTGCTCATATGTTACAACAAGACGGCAGGCTCAGAGCCCTCAGTAAGACAAACAGCCTTGCAGACCCTGGGAAGGCAGGAGGACGATCCCAGGGCATTCCGGCGAGGACACAGAATTGATTAGCCTATACTGTATGTACCAGTGTGTGCAACGCGGGGAAGCCTGGCATCTCTTGCTCATGTCTGTCCAGAAACACAACAGAATGCACGGCACAATGTGCAACACAATGTGCAACACAATGTGCAACACAATGAACGACACAATGTGCAACACAATGAACGACACAATGAATGAGACAATGAACGACACAATGTGCAACACAATGTGCAACACAATGAATGAGACAATGAACGACACAATGAACGACACAATGAGCGACACAATGTGCGACACAATGAATGAGACAATGAACGACACAATGAACGACACAATGAGCGACACAATGTGCGACACAATGAATGAGACAATGAACGACACAATGTGCGACACAATGAATGAGACAATGAACGAAACAATGAGCGACACAATGTGCGACACAATGAATGAGACAATGAATGAGACAATGAATGAGACAATGAACGACACAATGAATGAGACAATGAACGACACAATGTGTGACACAATGAACGACACAATGAGCGACACAATGTGCAACACAATGAACGAGACAATGAATGAGACAATGAACGACACAATGTGCGACACAATGAATGAGACAATGAATGAGACAATGAACGACACAATGAGCGACACAATGAACGACACAATGAACGACACAATGAGCGACACAATGCACAGCACAACGTGCGACACAAAGCGCAGCACACCTCCACCAGAAAATCTTCCAGCGCACAATGCAGGGTGTCCTGCCGTCGCGCTCCTTTCTCTGCCTGCGGCCCATTGTCGCCGCTTTGAAACCTAACGCCTGTGCCAGCTACCTCACCCTCAGCGCCAGTTCAATCAAAAGGCCGTGCCAGGGGGTGGTGGTGAGGGAGGGGAGAGGGGGGGGGGGGCAGCAAGAAGACAATGCCAGGTGGACGCACCGTGCCAACATGCCCGCGCACGTCCATACCCCGTCCATCTCCTCGCCCAACGGCACCTTTCTTTGTGTGCACGCTGTGGAAGAGGAGAGATGCAGGCCAGCGGGCCTGGCTTCACAGCCGTCATTGGAACACAAAGGTGGCTCACAGCAGGAGAATAGCTGCTTATGGTGCACGAATAAGTCTCGCAGAGCCAGCCTTTACTCACGTCAAGTCTGGGACACAGCGTTGGCTAACTGCGTTAAGATCCGCCTACTTGACAGGAGAGGTATTTTGATTGGCATGCATGACGACCAACTACGTAACTCAATGACAAAATGGGACGTTAAACGTATACAGACAGAGGAATTTGTTGAGAAACTTTCCAACACGACTGGCTGTTTTCAGGTATCGTATATCTGCTAGATAGGTAGTCTGCCCTTATTGCTTAAAATGCATTTAACAACTGAAATTAGTAAATACAGCACTGCACTGGCATCACACTGGAATTACAAATACAGACTCCTTGACGTTCAGCACAGAGTTGCTTATGTGATGTAGTGCTGATGGACAGAAGAGGCCTGCACTAAGTTGTGCACAAACAGCTTAGGACAGTGTGTGTGTGTGTGTGTGTGTGTGTGCTTGCATGTGTGTGTTTAGGATGGAAAGGACATGAAAGTGAATTCCACATCTGTCAACCAGCAATTCGACCATGACGGTCTGTGTAACCTTTACCAGTTGAACCTTTAAACCACAAACAAGCATTTTGAAACACAGCAAATTGAGTTCAAACATCCAAGTTAGCATTTTGGTTCGAGCTCAGATCAAAACAGTATCGTTCTGCGGTCCTCCACGGGCGGCACATCAAATGTCGAAATGCATTTTGAAGCAAAACGTAGCGCTACGGCTATGTTAAAACTAGCAGTGTTCGCCACTTTGTTACTATTTACGGAGCCATGGATTTTTAGAATTATCAGATCGTTTTTTTAACACGCACATAAAACGGTAAAATAGCGAAATTCGAGGAGATATTTGTTGAATCTAACTAAATGTGTATTAGTTTACATTTAGCTTTCAATAGCTTACTTTAACTTTAAGGGGCAAAGACATGATAAGGCTATGGCCCTCAGTTGTAACCTTGACCACATTGTCTTATTTACTAGTTTTAAATAATTGAGCAGACGCAATTTTTATTCATTTCTATATTCTGATCAAAAAGCAAATTATTGAAAAACAGTTTAATATTGCAAAGTGTAATCGTTCAAAATGGCAAAATGAAACTTTGATTATTTGAACTCAATTAGTTTTTTCAAATGTTCGTTTGTGGTTAGAAAATTGAACTGATAAGCGTTACACGCACCCGCGATCCCCAATAAAGCTCATTCAACATCACTGCACTGCCTGCAGAATATGTTGGTGGTTTTATTTATTTATAGTGTGTGGTGTGGAGATCAGCTTTAATTCCAGCTATCTTAGCCTACTACTTCAACAAGCCATTGATTCTCTTTACAAAAACTAAAAAGGCAAATTTATCAAGACTGTATGATGCAACCTTAAGTCAGATTATTTTGAGCAAATAACTTTAAATTTAAGAGCTCAATAAGTCTATGTTATTGTTCAAATCACTCATTACATTGTGCTGTTCACATGTTATAAAAATAATGTATTTGCAATTATGTCTCTGGATAACAGCTCTTGTGCATTTTGAAGTCAAGAAAATAGGGAAAAAAAGACAACAATGCCCGAGATAAAATTCATGCTACATCATACATTTTTTCAACTGAAGTTTCTTTTTTCTTTTTTTATTAAGCAGGAACACATTTTTTTATAAGAAGAAATATTTAATATTATTTCTGCTAGACATCACATCACTGTTAGACAACTTACAATGTTTACAACATTCAAAAATAGATGTCTGACTGAACCCCAAGAAGCCATACAAACATGGTGAGACGGTTAAAGTAGACATATAAAAACACATAAGTCTGCCAAGCAACTTGGGAGACTGACTTCCCTGCTTGCTTAAATATCTGCTGCCAGCACCACATGCACCTGTCTTCTACGGTGACCTGCTCACGCTTCGTGAGACCAGATCTTGTCACTTCACATGGAATGCTCCATTCTAAATCATTTGTAGTTCTAGTTCTTATAGTACTTCCATAACAGGCAGGAAGCCCAAATACTAAATTTAGCAAACATTTTATCCCCACAAATATTATATTATTAAAGGTAGAGAATGTGATTCTAATAAAATACACTTTTTTGTCAAATTCAGCTCTAGTCTCCGCTGCCAGTTCTGTGTGCACGCTGAGAAATATAATCTGGTGTTTCTACACAGCTCTGGGTCTATAATTGGGACCATACAACAAAGTGGTGCAGACCGCACAACAGTCTCCTAGCCTTGTCAATGCATGCTGAATTTAAAAGGGGGGGGGGGGGTGGAGTTTCTGAGGAAGCCCCCATATGTCATTGATGTGTTTTTGTTTGAGATCAGAAATCAAACATCTTCCTTCAGCATCACTTACCCCACCTTGACTGTGTATTTTGTTACAAGGTCCAATTTACACAGGCTGTGATGTGGAGATGGTCTGCACAGGGTTAAGGACCAGGTAAGGGTTATATGTCATGCTCAGGGATGTTTGCAGGTATGCTAGGCATGATTTGGGATGACAAACTGGGACATGCGATACAGCAGGGCTATTCAATTCCAGTCCTGGAGGGCCGCTGCCCAACACTTGCTCCAACACACCTGATTATATTGAATGGGTTGTTATCAGGCTTCTATCGACCCATTCATTTGAATCAGGTGTGTTGGAGCAGGGAGACATCTAAAACATGCAGGGCAGCGGCTCTCCAGGACCGGAATAGTCCTGTGATACAGTATTCACTGTCCTGCTCTGCATACTGTCTCACATGCAACTTGAGAGTTTTTCCAGACTGATGTGAAAAATAGAACAGAATGAGGCTGGTCTTACCAGGCCATGCAATTGAATCAAAATGAGTCAGAAGAGAAAAGCACTGCTAGCTGTCGGCATTAACGCAACTGGACACTGATTTTCCTGGCGTTTCTCTGGAATATTGCAAACTGTTGAGAGTTTTTCCACACATATGTACAGTGGTAAATTGAAACGGGATGTGAGCTTGTGTGATCGGGATGTTAAGGTGTCAAAGAGTCTCAGTTACAAGGCCCAAACATTAGCATTTCCCCATCACGTACAGTGCATTTATGCTCTCAGCAACATTGAGTTTATTACTAAAGACGTAATGACATTTTTGACAACTACTTAGCAGTACTTGCTTTTACTGCTCAGCCAAATTAGAACAATTTGAGTTGTCTATAAAACTCTTTGACAGCGATATGATCCCCCCCTCCACCCCGCTGACATTAGTGTATTTTGCCAGTGGCACAATAACCCAACATTTCTCATTTAGGAACCCTCATCTTACTTCAGTGGGAGCCAAAAATAAACAAGGGGAAGAGAACACAGTGAGTCAATCTAGAATAAACCAGATTGATATCAAAATGTGGACTACAGGTGAAACAGATGTTGAGTCGGAGACTCAAGAGGTCACCCTGCTTTTCAAAGTTATTGCAGATAGAGCTAAATATAGATATGCCCTACTTATCAGAGCAGGGAACAGACGCACGCAAAGTTAATGTAGACAAATGAGCGGGAAGGTGCAGGTCAGATCATTCGGGACACCTCTGGCTAGTTTCTGGGACAGAAGGCGCTCAAACGGAAATTAACTCGGCTTTTTTCTAGAATTCATAGCCTCTGGAAGGGGCCAGATCTTAAATCATTTTCTTTCTTTATAATCGTTGTGTTGTGAGAATCATGGACATTCCTTCACGGCGCGTTCTAGAGACATCTGTAAGGTGCTCAAACACCCGGCAGATGCTAGACGTACTGTAGGCCTACACTGTTACACCAGTGAGCAGATGGCCTATTGAATTATAAAGATGGCACTGTTGTGTGATGAAATTGTGAATATATTCTGAAGATGTATTTTTTCTTAATGCACTCCTGATCAATTTGTCATATTAATGTATTTCTGTGTGAAAGGTTATGTCACGATTCTCATATTTTAGTGGGATACACTTTGGTCATCTTTTCAAGAATACTGTAGCCCTTTAATCACAATTTATATGGGTTATGTGAGACGGCATGTGAGTGCATTAATGTGGAATTGTTCAGCTCTACGATCTATGAATACTTTATATTATTATACCATCTCTAATGTGATGTTTCACGAGTCAGTTGACAAATTATGTTTGTTGTAAATGGCAGTCAAGGTTGGGTTTACCTGATCTTATTCACACGACGGCCATCTTCCTCTGACGTCACGCTCAGGGTGGGAAATCGCAGAATTTGACACCCAAGCGTGACGTCAGAGGAATATGGCTGCAGTGTGAATACGGTCATTTGGATCGCAGTATTTACAGATGCAGCGTTGTGTACAGAATTCCTCTTGTATTTAAACATTTAAACAAATAAAACAGTGTCCCTGCATTCCCCTTCTGCATACTCACGAGGCCAGGGTTTCAAACATGAGCAGTGAACCGCGGTTTAAGTTGGTAGATCTTTTAATGCAATCACATGGTGCATGGTGCAGAAAGCACGGTGAGGTCTTCTTATTCCATATTACAATTGGAACTACATCAGTAGAGTGGATCACCAATTCCTATACAGTGCACCCAGCAAGTGGCTTATTGGCGATATGTCAAGCTCATATAGAATACTGTTGTATTGCCGTGTGCTGCTGACTGTGTTCTGGATAAAAATGCCTCTGTCTGAGCGTGAACAACACACAACAGCTTATAAATATTTATAACTAAAACATGGCTTCACTGTTGTCGGTCTATAAAAGACAAATGTTATTATTCCTAAGCACCTTTTTCAAAAGCCGATTAGAGCAAGAAGACGGAGGCCAGCTCACCGCTTTGCCGAGGTTGGATATTTACATTTTCCTTGTCGTGTGCGGCAAATTCTAATTTGACTTCCATGACAAATCGTCTCCCGAGCTGCTTCACACATGGCTGCCTAATGGCTTCGTTAGCGTCCGCGGGTACTCCGCTCATTACCTGACCTGGTCAACTCTGACAGGTACGCGGCAGCGTCGCTGGCCCGTGTTGGTAGTGCCAAGCATCTTCGCCCCACCAAGCTCAGTCAAATGAAAATCAAAATAATGAACCGGTCGTAGCGTAAAAAGGAAACCACCGCCACACCACGGCGTGTGGGAATAGTGCTAATGTGATCAGTGGCCTTGACGAGACTATACCGTCCAAAGTTAAGTGTCTAAAGTATTCCTGTATTGCCTCTCCAAATATCTTTGGACACAGACCAAGAATGCTATTAGGCCACTTTAAACAAACCCATTAAGCATGCGTCTCATCGTGCAGGTGCTTAAAAAAAATAATGATGATTTTTCTTATATTTGTTTTTCCGTGTAATACTAGTCCACACATCCACACTGTTAGGTTGTCCTCTGTCCTTGAAACGAGCCCCACTGATAAAGGAAAAATAATAATAATTCCTTTGCTTAAAAGTGTCATAATATGTTTGATAATCCCATACATTAGAAAAAAAGATCTAACTTGATAATTACTACCCTTAACCCTGTGATTAATCTTTAAAGAACATGTTTCAAGGTCATAATCTCTCATTAATTACAAAAAGTAGAAACGTCTACAAATGAGTACTGTATACCGAGTATATAAATAGTATAAACTTATTTTATTTACATTTTCTTCTCCACAATAAATCTTAAAATTCCACAACTTGTTTTACCCATGCAGCACTAACTTCCAATGAAACAATGCACAATGAAATAAAAGAAAAACAATTACGTTAGGGAATGTATAAATGGTGATGCTCAAAACGGGAGGGAAGGCAGACGCTTTTGTCCCTTGGCCTGGCCTGGCTCCGCCTGACATTTCAGGTTAAACTGCAGTCTGGTTTAGGGCTGGCCCCAAATATTCGATTATTCGGGTATTCGTTTGTTGGGTGTATTCGATTTAAATATTGGGATTCGAGTATTCGTTTATTTCACATCATGCATGCAGTTTTCCCATTAATCCCTACTGTCTCCATATAAACCCACATGTTGAAATGTAATTGCCTGCCCTACACTGTGTCATCAACACATTTGATTACAATTGGCTATGTTTGTAAGAAGAGCGCGAGGCTATTCATTTAACACACACTCTTATTGGCTAATACAGGAGGTATATGCTATTTGACAGCTCTGACTGGCTCAATTGACATGTCAATGAAAGTGGCCATTTTGAGCTCATGGCTATGTTTACATGTGTGCTCACTGAAGCTAGGAATCGATGATTACTTCTGTTATTCTTCTAGTGTTTTTAATGGTGTGTTTGCGAAAGATGAATACTCGTTCGGAAATACCATCAAGTATTCGTAACCTGTAAAATGGTATTCGTCTGGCAACTAGTCTGGTTGCTTTAGTGTTTGCACAGGCACCTGGATGGTGGACCAATCAGCGTCAATTGGCGTGAGTCAGTGCAATTACGTTAAAGTCAACAGTTTGTTTTGAAACGATGATAGAGCTACCTGAAGGTATATGAACAGTTGTAGCAACACCGATTAGTTAAAGGATGTTAAAATATTGCTAAATGAACCCAGGATCTACACTTATTAGTACAATGACTGCAAACAATCCCAAATGGAATGTAAATCTTTGGTGTCTGTAAAGAAATAAAACCTTCTCACTGCAGTTTGTTTACATGTATTTTATAATCACTGTTATTAAAATAAAAAGGCTGACAGGCCAACAACAGTGCTGTTTGTTTTAGCCACATAAACACATCAGTAATGACGACAACCTCTTGTTTTCTCATGTCAGGTCCTCTGACCTGGCCTTTCTAATGACCAGCCAACTCATTGCACCGCAAGTGTTTTGCAACGCTCGCGCTCTGATCCCTGACATGGACCTGGGAGCCTTCCGAAAGCCTCCTCATGCAGAGAGAGAGAGCGAAAGATAGCCAGGCGATATGCTCTGTACACACACCACGGTTCCTTTACCCATCCCGGGGTGTTTCAGAGGTGATACCTGACCTGACTGGCATGCGGTAATGATTGGCTTACAGTCAGAGGCAGTGCACCTGTGAAGACTGCGGATCGCATTATCAGCAAAATGCATACCGTGTTTATTTTGAGTGGTGCAATAAAATGAAACGATCAGCGTGACAATGGTAATGCTCACAGAGCAACTGCCGTCTTGATTAATGATTTGAATTATTACAAAACAAATTCAGCGAAAGCCAGCGTAAAATGTAACAGGAAACACATTTGCTTTCTGTATTCTGTCTGTGACCACTTTTATAGCAAAACAATAGCGGCACAATATTTAGAAGGGGGCCTGATTTCATACAGTTGTACTTATT
The DNA here is from genome assembly GCA_027564635.1 of Typhlichthys eigenmanni. Taxonomy (NCBI): domain Eukaryota; kingdom Metazoa; phylum Chordata; class Actinopteri; order Percopsiformes; family Amblyopsidae; genus Typhlichthys; species Typhlichthys eigenmanni. Next base: position 3,375,566 of record JAODUK010000008.1, on the reverse strand, counting down.
TGCAACACCGGGCAGCCATGCTTTTTGTTTGGCAAATACTTCATTGTTTATATTCAACAGAGCAATTTAGAGAACAATTATTTGCTTCGTCATCCTGAGCTTAGCTTAACGATTCCCCTGTAACACAAACACCCACTGTAGGCTACAGTACATGCTACCTTACTGAATGGTGTTTTTTACAAAAAATGAAAGAGCCAAGAAAACCTGTGGAGAAAAAAAAAGAAAAACGACTGAGGCAATTCCATACCTGCTGAACCTAACCTCGGCTGTGGAGTCACAGGGATTTGCTTTTTTTCTTGTATTTATCTGGCAGGCCTAATGCTATTGATGGGCTGCTGAAAGAGAAAAGAAAATCCCCTTTGCTATAACGGCATTTTGGCTACTTAGCATTTGTGGGAATGCGAGGCGGAGGCATTATGGGTACAGATTATTTGTTTTGAACGAGAGGCAATTCAACACCTCGGGTCCAAGGGGAGAAGGAAAAATGTGTTCCTGGTGCAAAGCAAGCAGGCGAGCGCATATTTGAGAAATCAGCCAGTGGAGAGCAGAACGACCGGGGTGCTGTATTGAATAATAACAGAAATGACAAAGCCCACGAACCCCAACGCTTCAGCGCTGACAAGTTCATTAGCTTGTCCCCCTTGCTTTCTTATGGGGGAGCTGCTATTAAAGGCTCCAACTGTAAGTGCACACGCTGCAGTTTCTGGGTGGGGAAGGGCGGGGGGGGGGGGGGGTTTAGCATACCACAGTAGGTCGCTGTCAAAAATCCAAATTGTGTTTTTAATCACTTCTCTTTCAGTTTTCAAAGCCGCGCTCGCCCCAGCTGTTGAGCGTGAAGCCGCCCGAACGTTTGCTAGCATGTCTGGTTAATGCAAAGGGCACCTGCTGTCGGTCGTTATCGGCATCACAGAGTCATCACAGAGCAAAGCAAAGGTGTGTTCAATTCATTATTATGCAGGAGTCATTTTCCCTTCGGTCACTTTAAGCTACTCACTATTGTGCAGCCTTGACAAGGGGATTTTAGACACAGACACACACACACAGAGTAAGAATAACATCACCGGCGTGCGCATGGCACTGGGCTGTTAGGCCCTAAGGGACACTCTGCACTATTCTAAAGTACAGAGAAGCTAAAGTGTAATTGTTTTTCTCTTGCCAAACTCACACAGTATAATGGACGCCATCTGCTCAGGGAAGGAGGAAGGGGGGCAAGCTTGCATGTCTGCGTGGCCAATCTCAAGGGTGCTTGTGGAATCAGACCAAGGCGAGTGTGACACGCCGTCTCCACGGAGATCCAACTGCGTGGCGTGGCGAGGCGGAAAAAAAAAACGCCGCCGCGCACAGGAAAATAGCCGTGAGCCGCTTGCTTACTTAATAAGGTCTTTGAGAAAAGCGGTGGTTTTAGTTTAGCAGTCACTCAAATGGCAGTCCTTGACACTGAGAGTGGGAAGTGACAAGGGCCTGTTTCAATACAAAGCAGGGTGGGCTTTATCTGAGGCAGTGTGGAGGAAGTATGTACACAAAACCACTTGCACGAGAGAGCGACTGCAGCCAACGTCCGGGAATACAGTATGGCTGAACACCAGCAGATGTTCAGCACCAGCAGGAGCACGTTGTAAAGATTAAATTGGAACCATTGGCTATGTGTACACGCACGCTCATTTTCCACTACTATGCAGGATGTTACAATAATCAGAAACTGATCGCGGTCGTGTAAACAGCATATTACAGAACATTACGAGGAATGTCTTTATTCTAATGATGCTTTTTCCAGCTAGGATGGCACTCAAGATTTCACTGTGCGTGTAATTCCGTGCGGAAGTACACATTATGTGGCCAATCGGATCAATACTTGAGGCTGACGAGTCGTATTGTGCTTGCATACAATGTTCTGCATGGAGTATTATTTTACACTGAATACAGTCGTTTTTTGGCTGATTCACATGCATTTGCCCAACGCCCAATTTTTTCCATTTAAATTTACAGCAGATGTTTGTATCAAAAGCGACTTACAAACAGTACATTTTTCTGTAGTAGAGATCATACACCAGTTGTCGCATACAACCAACATTCTGCTTTACCTTAACCTGACCATATATGATAGTCTACCACACACAAGAAGCAAATAAACAGGAATGTTAGCAGAATGGTAACTTTCAGTTGATAAATCCAGTCAAAAATGAAATGATCACTGGTTTGGAAATATCTCTTGAGTCTTAAGGGTTCCACAAGTAATCTGTTTCTCCACAGGTTAAGTCCATATAATCAATCCTCAAGATTAATTCGGTGGGGGAGATGAGTTATTAAATAAATAATTCTGTAATATTTGCCAGCAAATTAATCCTTATTCGAAGTGACAAGCATAATTAAATGATTGCTTACCAGGTAATTTGAACATAATGATTCTTCATTCAGGCTTTGAGCTTTTGTGTAAAATCTACCCGGTTTATATTTGCATTAGCCAGGAGCTATTGTTAAATAAAAAAACAAAGAAGTAAATAAATACATAAATAAACAATCCTGCGGCCATGTTTTGCCCAAAAGATGAACATAACTAACTTTATGCTGAGGATATGAGCATGATGCATGTCCTCTAAATGTCGTTCTTCTCCACGGAAAAGCTTTACAAGACTTTACAGACTATATTCATTTCCCCTTCTGTTTCCCCTCTGCAGTACTACAATTAAGTGATCGCACATCTTAGTGAAAATGCATTTAAGTTTACCTTGGGGTTCACTTGGAGGGTTCTTTACCCGCTAAGCAATTAGGTTTGCTCAGCAAGTCCATCGCTCTCCTCCTGGTGACCCACATTTAGTGTAAACAGAGATCGCAACATGTAAAACTAAATTTAAATAAATAGATTAAGAAAACCTGCTTTTGAGAGCAGAACAAAAAAGTGCCAAGACGCAAGTCAGAATTTACTTGTGTTCCTTATTGTTTTATCAAGCATTTATATATTCATTACCTCATCTTTGAGAAAATACCCCCCCAACACACATAGCACAGCCTACTGCACGCGTACACACACACACACATTAAAACATGCAAACCCAACAACAATATTTCCTGATCTTTTCCACCATAGCATAATCACCAAAGTCAAAGAATTCCCCATTGCTGAGAAGGCATAGCCAACACAATGTAACTAAGTGTTAATTGTTGTAGTGTTCTATTTCAGATAGATTTAGGAATAACATAATACATCCAGAAGAGACAATGATCTGATCAGCTTTGGACACATTAGGAGCCTGTTTCTGAGAAACAACGGAAGATGAATACAACTGTGATTTACCGGCCTGGCACGCACTGAAAATAAAGGGTTAATTCATGGAGAACATCGACGTGAGGACTTGTATTGAGGTACAGAGTGGATGAGTTAACAGAAGCTCAGTTCGGCTTTAAAGGATCTGTTTATATGATCGGTGTCTCCCACTTGAGCACCAGCATCTCAGTCCAAAACAAATGCTTTGTTGGCCATGCACACGTACATACACACACGCACGCACACACGCACACTAGGGGTGCACGATATTGATCAAGTGTGATATTGAGATATTGATCATGAAAATTGCAATATCTATATGAATTTAGATATTTTTAAGCATAAGCAAAAACACAAAAGTTATGGGAAAATGCATCACAATATATTCGTAACATATCAAAACAACACATTCATTGTCATATTGGACTGGTACAACAACAGTAATTCCAAGCTACCGAGGAGGCATTATTTTTGGCCACTAATATTTCCTCTTCGATCTCTATTATGTCATTAGCTTCCTCCTCCACACATCAACTTTTCTGTCTAAATCAAACACAACTAAGCCACACGGCCAACAGAGGCATCTCTCCACTAAATAATCTGAATATTGCACTTTCTGCTACATGTTCGATATGATGTTGCGCAACGTGATATTGCGATAATGATACTGAGTCGATATATTGTGCACCCCTAACGCACACACACACACATTACTGTACCATGCATGTGTGAAAATAGTCCGCTAGCTGCCTGTTCAAAGTGGTGCAGACCGCACCACACCACACAACACCAGCCCATTGGCAATGCGTGTCCAATGTTGGGGCTTTGGAGCTTCCTACATAAAGGGGAAATTGTTTTTGTTTTGATTGAGTTCAAATAAGGACAACCTTTCTCCAGAATCCAGACTGCCTTCAATCTTCAGTCTTTTAAATATAAAGCACACTACAGTATAGTGGAGCACAATTGTAGTGTGCACTTCAGTGTTGCTAGCATGTTGAGTACCACATGTGGGAGACTTGTCCAATCCCAGTGGGATACGACGGTGTTGTTCACACGGTATCTGAAGAAGAATGACTCGGAACAACAACACACACAAAAGCTGGTGCGATTTTGCCTCATTGGCAATTCTCTAGTTTATACTGTAAGCTGCACACATATTAAATATGTTCTTGTAGCAGACAGCAGATGCTGTTCCATGGCTCATACAAACCTGCAAATGAAGGTAGGTTGTCAAATATGTTATATGCAAAATCATTTTCTTTTTTTTATATAATACATAATGTAAAATGTGTGCAAATACATTTGAATTTGCTGCCCCAATTTGCTGCCTGTGTTTCACCGACCAGATGAAATGATCACACATCTTCATTGCACTACTGTATTATCTAATATACTAGGAATATACTTCTAGTGTGCTGAGTTCATGGTGAATTTGCCTCAAGGCCCCACACAGTGTGTTCTGATGGATTTATTTACATTATTCTGACCCAACGCTTAAAACGATTGTTCTCGGGTAGTGACGTATCTGAACAATAACCCGTGCAACGTGGTATATGGCATTCTGTCTGTATGTAAGCCAGTATATGTAAACCAACCTTACTGTGGTTCTGCAGAGTAGATGTTATTATCGTTATAGATATGGAGGTTTAAAACAAGACTCAGTATGGCTGTTCAGAGCCATGTGTGAGCAAAGTGGCCACTTGGTGGTGCAATAATGGGCACATATTAGATCAAGATCAAGAGATATGTATTGTCATATGCACAATTTAAAAACCAATACAATGAAATTTGAACTTTGCCCATCTCCCTTTACACTCAAAACAATAAAATAAAAACAATGTAATAAAAACAATATATATATATATACTGTACACATGTGCATATATATACATACACATATACATATACACACGCCTATATTTTACATATATACATACATACATGCACATACACCCACATACCTAAACTACAAGTGAAGCAAGGTGCAACAGGGTAGATAAAATACAACTATAAAAGTATACAAGGTAAGGTGCTAAGTGCATTTGTGCTACAGACTAAAAAACCTGAGTGTACAAAAGAATTATAAAAGGAATTATTATTCATTTTTATCATCATTATTATTAGCCTGTCAGACCCAGAGTTATTATTTCTGGCACACATGGTCAGGGAATTCTTGATTCACAGCTGTGAAACATTCAGTTCAGTTTGGCCATATAATCTGTAACATGCATTTGATTAATAAGCAATCTAGGAAACAAGAGGAACGTCTCTCTGAAGGCCATTCCACTCTGATTAGACTTTGGTCAGAAATTATCACTACGGCGGGGAAATATTGGAAAATGAGGTCCAGATTGAAGAGGGAGGGTTATCATTTAATAATGAACTGAAGCAGCTATTGTCAACTCAATAGAGATTGAAGGCCAAAATTGATGAAGAATGAATGAATGTTGGGCAGAAAAAGACTGAAGAGGTTGTCGACCTTAAAATAGGAAAAGCTCCTAGAAGTCTTTTCATGCAGTTTCAACAGTTTAAAATGCAATTTGTTTTGTCTCTGATATTCTTTAGATTAGTTTCTTTGCCAGCATGTTTCTAACAATTAATCTCGTTATTATGTTGTTTTAGATGGGATTTTTTAGAAACATCATCATCGTCATCATCATCATTTTATCCGTACATAATTAATAAACAAGAATTAAGTAACTGAAACATAACTAAATATGTATTTTCTGCCATTCATCCGTTAATTAGTGAGCAAAATATTTCTCGCCGTGGACAAAAGCAAAGACGATTGGAGACCCTCGCCCACCGCCACGCACGACTGAATTCACTGGTTTACAAACAGCGATAAAAGCCACAACCCCCCCCCCCCCGCCCCGCCCCTCCCACCCAAACCACGACATCAATAACAGCTGGAGTGATACAACCCCAGGAACACTCGCATCCTTTTAACTCACACCTGCTAGCGCTGCCGTCAAAAGGCTTCTCTGTGACCGCCCCCACCTCTCCCTCATCTCCACACCCCCCCCCCCCCCCCCCCCCCCCC
>JAODUK010000008.1:3349819-3368134 GCA_027564635.1 Typhlichthys eigenmanni | reverse complement strand
ATAATACATGAGGTACAATATAGTTTGTAGTAACAAAATATAATAGAATAATACTAAATGTATTCAATAGCTCACACACACACACACACACACAGATAATACATGAGGTACAATATAGTTTGTAGTAACAAAATATAATAGAATAATACTAAATGTATTCAATAGCTCACACTCACACACATGCATGCGCACACACACACACACACAGAAAATACATGTGTTTGCATGTGTGTGTTTACAATACAGTGTTCGGCTGACGTTTGTCTTATCACATTGGCAGTTATGAGTAATTGCACCCTATAGCATTCTATAGCCCTGGACAACTTTTAATTATGTTACAAAATGTGCTAGCTGCAATCCTGCGTTTATGTATGGAGTGAGGCCTTAAACTGCTGTATTCATTTTGCCTATTAATTTAGCTTATTGTTCCATTAATTTGTCTCGAAAATCAGGAGAAATACTACTGGACATGTTTTGACTGCTAATCTGAATATACTGCATCCAATCTCACGATGGCATTTGTTAACTCAATTTCTCTTTTTTAAATGTATTTCTTCTTATTTTTTATTTGTAATATATTTATTTGTGTAGTGTGAAATAAGCAGCATTTTAAGAGGATATAAACAGAGCATGAAATACAAGTCAAGCACAGACAGAGCCAGCCGAGTGCACAGTGTTCCTTCGGCGCCGCAGATCATTTCTGTCTTGTGTGGCTCGTGTCTGTATAACATCTGTCTCTGTAGGGATCAATGTGTGTGTGTGTGCTGTCCGTCATTGTGGAAACAGGTAAGTGTTAAGGGAAGCATGCTACCATAATAACTCCAACCAGGAACATGTCAGTGGCAGCCGTGTGATGACTGTTGTCAGGCTTAATAAAAGGTGAAATCAGCAAAACAAAAACATCTCTCCCTTCAATGCCATATGCCGGTGCTCTCTCAGAGGCCCCGACCCCCGGCTGTGTAGAAACACAGGATCATCTTTTGACAATCTAGCAAGAAAACTGTGAGAAGAGTTTTGCTGAATATGACAAAAGAAAAATGTGTATCAGCTTACAGTCACTGACTCCAACTTAAGGTCAAGGAGCTGACTGCTTCTTTACCAGTTCTGACCAATGTGCATCAACCTGTCGCCCAGCACACTGGTGGGAACCAGAGCCATGTAAAGAGAGAGTCGCGCCATCTCAATTCACTCCAATAGACCGTTTTCTCACAGCAATGGCGGTTCGTGGAGCCTCAAAATAGTTCTCGGAAGTTAAATACTAAAAGTACCATACACATTTTATTTTAAATGTAAATCAATGCATTTATTGACTACTAATTACCGAAAATATATATATTCAAACTGCCCACCAAGCACTTCTGGGAACTATTGTGCCATAGGTTTTGCCTCTCCATAGCTTCGACATGCTACTGTCATGCTACTTCTGTCGGCACAGAAGAAAGATTTATTTGTGTAAGTACATGAATAACTTAAAGCAGCAGCAAGCACCTTATCAGTCATTTCTATTTCACAGAACATTATGTTCCCTCAGTGAGCCACATTCATTATGATGCTCATATGCTGAGATGAACTGGCACCAGATGAAGCTCAATTTCAACTTTATAAGAGGAAGCCTATTATTTTATACATTTCCAGATGTCACCGGAGGAGATAACAAAATACTTGCTCTGAAATATTAATTTAATGAGTTTCTTTTTTATGTCCTGGTCAGTGCAAAGTTATTGGATTATAATGAATTCAATTTAATATTCAAACAGATCAATATTTCACACAGTTGCCTTCCAGATATTACCAATGAAGATTTGATCATTTTAAAGGAACAATGTCCTGAATAAAATCTAGTTTGATACTTAACACAGAGGTGTCATTCACAGCAGATTTGCTTGATGTATTAGGAATATTTAGCCACGGCTGCAGGCCATGAAGTTTGGTGTACTCTTGTTTCAGTATTTAACATCCATTTAATGCTTGACTGATTATTCCTCCATATATTTAAATACAATAGAAAATGACCAGCACAATGTAATCACTGAGTAGGAAAAAAAGTTTTACGAGTAGGGGTTCAGACTCTCAATCAGTGTATACAGCATTGAAATAGCTTAATCAAAGATCGTGTTAGTGATACGCTCTACAAGTGAACCATAGCTTGCTGACATTTACATACAGTATATCGAGTTACAGGAGTCAGTCTCACTCAAACGCAATATGATGTTATCTGCAAAGAACTGAAACATCAAAAGATATGCAAACCACTTGCATCAAACCATTTTTCACACGTCAATATGGTTAGATGTACACAGAAATATTATGTGTGTATAGAGTAAATGTAATTAAAATTGCTACAGGTCTTGTTGATTTTTACATGATATTAATATAATACATGTCTTTTGTTGCAAGGTGTTTCTTATTCTTTCCAATATTTAAGTACAGAATTTGGCCTGGGTAATATATTTATTGTTTTAGTTATATTATCTTAAAACTTGTTTGTATGGCCAAGAGACTAAATGTAATGTAAATCAACAGTAGCTGCATTGCATATACTGTAGTTCATACTGTATTTTTGGAAGCCATTGAAATCCATCGTTGTCCTAACAACTATTTCAGCTGTAACCTACTGACATCATTATCATTAATGTTAATGTTCAGATTTTTCCAAAAATGTTGGCAATCAAGTCTTCATCAAACACTTACTCAGTCATGCAGGTAAATTCAGGTAAACGGGAACATAAGGAAGGAAATGAATACAAAGCTACAGTATCTTATTTTGGTGGGCTGAATACAGGAGCAGAGCTGACACTTCTATGTTACATTTCATTTTGACGCTTGTTAAAGGTTCCATCTCACTGTTGTGTGGAGCATCCTCCATTGTGACCAAATATACCACCAGGTATCATGTTTTCTCGCTCTACCGGGGAACACATTACAGACTAAAGCTTCAGCTCAGAAATACTATACATTTAAGTGTTTCCCCATCTTGGGGCTAGAGAGGTCTAATTAGCCACTGTGTCTGCTCTGTCAGCGATGGCTGACTTTTACAAGGACCTTTCTCTGCTAAGCGAGCTCCGGTACTGCTCAATATCACAGTGTCAGGGCGAAATGCAGCTGCCTGCAGCATACGGCAGGTTTCCCCCACGGGAACGCTTCTGAGTAAATAACACAGCAATTATCCACGGACTGCAAAGAGAAAGGTGAAAGGGTTTGTATTTACCAGCCAGCGAGCGGTTAATGACAATACAATATGATTGAATTAGAAGGATTATAAACTGGGGATTTGTGTGAAGTCGGTGGAATTTCAATGAAAACTTGAATGAATTCAATGAAAAATGAAAAACACATCCTACCTTAGAATAATTTCAAACACACGTTTGGAGAGGATAGCACGTAGAAAACAGTGGTGCTCTTACTCACAGTGTGTGTTATGGAGTGAACTGCATCAGCAATATGGCCCATAAGGCTTGTTATTTTAGCATTTAACAGTCTTGTTTATGACAAATTCCACAGAGAAGCTGATAACGCCCGGGTCTAGCAGCCATAATTAACACAGAGCTATAACAAAACACAATGTATATTCCCTTGTTATCTGTAAATAGATTTCTCATTATTTCTCTGTCATTGATTATGTTGCAGGCTGTCTGGCCATTTTGGAGGCGGCAGTGGCGACGATTTACTGTCCCTCGTGTAACAAAAGCACCCAAGCTTACTCCAGCTGTGCCAACAAAACGCAAGGCTAAAAAATGTGCATTTAGAATTCTCGTTTTCACCGTTTCAGCACCACGGACAGCTCCGCAACCATCCATTGCTGCAAATCCTCCTCAGAGAGACAGTGCGTAGACTTAGCCTCGCAAGACCATGCTGATCTCGCGAGCTTCAGCTTAATTTCGCCGTGAGAATCAGTCTGGAAAGCCTCGGAATCATTTTGAATGTGTGTGTCCGAGTAGCAACTGAACTTTCCAATCAGCGTCGTGTTTATAGCTATACGGGCGTGGTTTTCCAATCAGTGAAAACGACCAGATGGTTCATCCAATCAACCTCCAAGTTTGTGTTTCAAAGTACCTGCCCTTTGCAAGCAGTTTCAATATATGGCTCCCCAGATGGACTTGTGACAACAATTCCTGTGGCATCTCAGGTTAGTGAAGACTACAATTTAGGCAGATATTTTGTAACACAATATAAAAAAATAAAAAATAAAAACAGAATTACGTAAAGCCTTTGTGCATCATTTTACAAGGTTTTCTCAGTGCTGCACGTCAGTTGTAACAATGCCGTAGTTCACCCGCGCATGTAATTGAAGCAATCGATTGCAATTTCATAAACGCAAATGTGCACAAAAGAAAGTGCAGGAAAAGTGACAGCTTCTGTTGGTTGAGTGATCAAGACTGCACGCCTATCAATCTCTCCCTGTCTCTCTCCCCACCACGGCTTGTTTATCGCTTTCCGCTGGCTGGAAAAACACTGCCAGCACTACCATCATCACATAGAGGAGCAGCATCCAAGCTGGGTCTAAGTGTCAGGTAAAGCCCCTCCATCTAAACATGTGGTCCTTGTACAACATACTAGAAACAGTGGTGGAATTAAGGACCTCCAGTCAAAAGAATTGTGTTCGCAATTTCCCCCACTAGATGTGATTGGAGACACAATACAGGCCCTGCAAAAATGCAGGAAACTGAAAACGATCCATGTGAAAAGAGAATGAACAACAACCGGTATTTATTTTTGAAAACACAGTGAAATGTTATTTGGGGGATAAACACAAACAAAAGCGTGTCAGAATGCCAAAGTCTTGTCGTCATGCTCTCCTACTTACCCTTTAGTAATTACTAATTTAGTAATTTACAGTCCGAAATTACTTAAAAAAACAAACCATTCCACACTTCCACATATGTATGTCATATACCTACATATTTCTGTGTGTCCCTCTCTCTCTCACTGTTCCTACTCTGGTTCCCATCTTGCAAGTCTCGGTATCTCTTTCTCCCTGAGCCGTCCCTGGTGTTAAATTGGGTAGGGACAGGTAATGAGGACATTTGGTGCCAGTAGCATCAGTAGCGATGATAATTAATGTCCATTGTCTTTTGGATCAACTATGTTAGGCAGAATTAGCTTACCATTTAAAATTACATGAATCAGCACTATTGACTTATTGTGATTAGCCACCTAAGCTAATCACAATAACATATTGCTATGCTCGAATGCTAGAATCTAACAGAGGAATCATATGAATGCACTAGGAACTTGTGAACTCAAACAAGGATTTAGAGCTTCGGCATTTTGTGATGCAAATAGAGGGGGAAACAAAATGACAAATATCTAAAGCCTTTAATTATTGTTTCGTTAGTTAAGGCTTTAGACATTTGATTTAATCACATTCTCCATGACTGGTTCAGCTCTCACACCCACTGGTTCATGCGGATGTTCGAGGTAGGACTTGGGTCGATCACGAAAAGGTGTTGGGGATTTTCTCCACATTCTTTGAACTTCTGCCATCCCTCCCTGCCAGCACAATCCTCCCTGAATCCCCACTCTGCAAGTGTTGCCAGACAGCATGGGCTAGAAGATGGAAGCCACGCCTTGTGCAATACCCCCCCCCCCTCCATAAACAGACTGACTGAAGGGAGCTCACGCCACTCCGAGGGAAGATAGCGTCAGTCAGCCAGAACATGCTCTGTTGCTGGGCTGCCTGCCGACGGCTGGATGTACGATAATGCTACAGGGTTAGATGATGTTACAACACAACATACTGTACAGTGCATTACATTATGCACAGATATGTCATTGACTGTGTGTTAATGTGTAATTACAATAAAGGTCATTCATTCATTCATTAATACTGTAATGTACAGTACATTCAGAGAACCTTACATCGCATCAGATTGTTCCCTAACGCTATGAGTTTAACTTAGGGGCTAATGTTAACAATCCACCTACCTTGACCAGCAACCTCGCCACCTCTTAGCACGCTCTCCTATCTAAGAGTGTCATCTTTGAATCCCCTTTTTAACTTATCATGCTCTTATCGATCTCTATTTAAAAAAGAAAAAAAAACTTTATTAGCTAGGTCATTACCTATTATAATAACCTATAATAATATATTGTGTTTTATATGGTTGATTACATGGTATTAGGTATGATTACATTATGCTGCAATTGTTCTATTTAGAATATTGTCCAACTACTGACTAACTACATGTCCAAATACTGACAAATATAATACATTTTTTGCCATAAATTTATTTAAATTGTGTCTAGAGAGAGAGAGAGAGAGAGAGAGAGAGAGAGAGAGAGAGAGAGAGAGAGAGCTGGTGCTTAAGTATGGATGTAGTTATAGTAATCATAGACATTTTGGAGATATTGATCTCTGTGCAGCGCCCATCAACCCACAGCAACCGTTTCCAATTAGTGCAGTGGATCTACTCGGGCTGCCACAATGAATAACACATTTAGAAATGCACTCTCCTGACGTGCTTTTTTTGGGATGGCTTGAGAGCCTAGTTGTTCTCTACTGCCCCCTGGCTGTGAGCCGTTGTCGGTCCAAACCATCACAGATTGATCCCGTCACACCCTGTCACTGCACAGGGGAGGTGGGAAGTGTGCAAGTTAAAGCTGCACCCAGTTTTATCTCTCATGTGATATCTCCCACTTTCTGGATCAGTATACACTGTAGTCCACATACTCCCCAATCGCCCACAAACACACCACTATCTATATCAGCCACACCTCCACCTCTGGTTCGGGTACACCACCTCCCCTACCCCGCTCCACATACCAACGGGAAGGGGTGGGGGGGGTGGGGGGGGGGGGGGGGGGGGGGGGGCGTGTCATTCTGAGGATATTCCAGCCAGCGATGTTGAAAGAATGGCTCACCAGGAGGGATTTCTGCGGTACCGACCGCAAGCAGCTCTGCATATTCGGATGCAGCTCACTAAGCCAGTAAGGAAAGGTAAAGTCGAGATAGAAATGGTCCTGAGGAGACACCCATCCTCCATGCGTACATTAAACCCCTGCGCATAGACATACCGTATTATATTTGCACTGCATTGTGTTGACCTGTTATCTTCAAAGTATAACAGAAAAGTTCCGTTATTTCCCAGAAGTGATGTTTCTCAGCACAGCTATACAGGTATTCCTTCTTTTACCTCCGAGGCCTGGGAGCAGAAGAGATATGTTTTAAACTATTTTGCTCTGTGCTGAGGCAACAGTTCCCCCATAATGCAATAGAGGAGTGTATATAAATATATATATATATCGAGTCAGGAAGAGGGGCTCCTGCGACAGAGCTATACTCAGTATCGTCAAAGTTCTCTTCAAGGATGGGACGGTGAGGGGGTTTATCCACTTTGAACCCATGACCTTCCAGCTGGGAAGTCCAACACCCAGACCACTAGACTATCCTGCCCCAGTATGTGTGAATGCAAGGCTATGCTGTACAGCGCTTTGAGGGGCCAGAAGGTTGGGAAAGCGGTATATATACAGTAAATGCAGTCTGTTTACCGTTCATTCAAAGAGTGAATTAGCAGGGGTGAGCTGTTGTCATTCTTGCCTCTGAGATGTCTGGCCTAGGAAACACAGTTACATTGAAAAGTGCACTGTAACACCACCATACTGTATAGGCTGAATTCATCACCTCTTCCTCCACTTGCAAACACACTCACAGCTTTTGTTTACATCGGCAGTAACACCTGTCTGACCCGTGTCTTATCTCAAAGGCAGAGAGAATTCTGGGTAGGACGTGAGCCGCATGGTGCCCAAGTATATTTACCCACCTGGATGTATCCTCTGTAAATATAGTGCAATGCTAAGCAGCCATGGTTCACCTCCAGAGCCGGGCTAACTGAACTGTAGCGTCTGGAGTCACCATTCTCCTCAATGTGACGACACAGCCGAGAGATGTCAAGCCCTATTAGGGAGGCTGTTTTTTTCCACTGCAGGAATATGCTGACGGAGATATGTTTCCCTCAAACCCCCTTTCTTCTTTTTAAGCTTCTCAGACAGAACAGTGAAAAAGCCTCTCCATGTTGACTATTTTGGAAAGGCTGTTTGGTGAACAGGCCCCTCCATATTCTATTATACTGTACGTCACAAGCGGAAAAGTCTATCTTTTCTACAGTTGCTGACAAGGTATTGACAGTTTGAATGCACCTGGTGGTGCATTCTGTATAATAATGTACATCTAACGAGGAATCTCAACAGAACGCCTTTGTTTATATTATACTATGATGCTATATTTATCCAGCAGATGAAATCAGATACGTCCTGTCAATGTTTAGATGTTTGTTGTGTTGTAAAAGACTGCCAATCAGATGGGTAACATCAGCTAAGTTGGTCAACAGACAGGGTGTTCAGGAAAACATGGGTGCCCCAGTTATCCCCTAGGGACATACACTATTAAAGACACTTCTCATTATGCTACATCCCGCTAATGGAATCGTTTTTGAGCTCTATTTTCTTTCATTGCAAATAGGTTATCTTTTTATTCCAGAGCTGTTGCCATGGCAAAGCAAATATATATCTTTCCAACAGTACTGTGCACCACGATGACTATTTATCCATCAGTGTATTTAAATGGGATACGACGCAGAGTTGGGACATTTCCAGACCTAATTGCAAAACACCTTAATTTTCATTGTGTTTAATAGTCAGATATTAAACTCTGTAATGTTTTGTTCATTTCGGTTTGAGAGCGCTGCGCTTTTTTAAATGAATGCTGTGCCGTGCTAAGTAGTGCACCGCCCCGCTATAGCTTGTGTTCAGCTGTGGCATTGTTCATTAAAATCCCACGAGAAACAATTAAAACTTATAAAAGACTCCAGATGGCATAATGTATTTGGACCATTATGCCCCCCCCCACACACACACACACAGTACTTACTGTATACACACATCCTCTGTCTATGACGGGAATGCCGAGATACAGTGGGCCTTGTTAATTAGGAGTTTAAATATACCGTTTTTTTTCATGGCTGCTCAGAGTCAGACATAAAAAAATAAAAAAAAAGTAGACAGAAGTCAAATTGCAAACACCGCTTGAATTCCAAGTTACCGCTGTTGGTTTCTTTGTTTTTGCTGCAGCCGGCGGAGCTGCCTCTTCCCAAAAGCTCTCTTTAAAATCACTCCTCCTCGCCTACTTCTGAGGCCAATTTTTTCTCCATTAAGACGACAGATTTACTCTTGTGATTTAATTCACTCGATTGGATCGTACCCGGTGAGATATGTTCCAGCTACAGGACAAAGGTCTGCACCGAAACAATTACACAAATGACCTTTGAACGCATTACATTATTTACTTCATTAGGTTAAGAGGCTGCATTCAGCGCCGGCAGAAGGATGGGGAAGGGGGGGGCTGTCTTACCTCTGCCCCCGTGCTCTTGGGACGGCTTGTCTCTAATGAAAAAATGCTATGAGTGTGAAGGTCAAAGGTCGGCCACACACGTCAGCCCCTCCTATGCACTCTCACAGGGGCCGTGATATCGCTAATGGCATTTAGTCCGTGAAGCCCCCAGCGCGGTGAGTGGAGATGGGGTGGGGGGGTATAACTGTGGAGGGGGAGTGGGGGGGCTGGTTTAGCACCCACGGTGAAAGTGGTTAGTAGTGAATATAGACTGTCACCTCTGGGGAAGACAGAAGGGAACAAAAATGAGAGAAAACAGGTACATCTCTCCCAAGGTCTATAATCCTGAGATTACTCTTTGCTCCCGGCTCGGTCCGACTGCACTCCAGACCGCCTCCGTTTCTCTTCTAATCTTCCCGGCCCCAGCTGTCCAGGAATTGATTTGGAGATTCTCCGAATCAATTACTCTTCTGTCCAAGGCCTTATTGCCTGAGCGATACACACACATGCAATCGCACACACACACCCTGCGGGAGTGGTGCGCACGCAAACGCCAACACTCGCCTATAGGCGCGTGCACATTTGCATAAGTTCATGCACATGCACACACTTCTGTAAATGCCTATGCTGAGAGCTGTGTGGAAACACACAGAAGCTATATGCACAGGTGAACTACATATACTGAGCTCCTATATAACCATGAAGCAGCCAGTCAGACCAGCTGTCACTGAAACAGAGCCTCAATCTGTCAGTAATATAACTGCTCATGAAAAAATATATAATAATAATAATAATAATAATAACGATACACTTTATTTGTATCACCTTTCATACAAGAATTACAGCTCAAAGGAGATGGCTCAAAGTGCTTTACAGTTAAAATATGACATGCACATACTGTAGGTCCTTCACAATTATATTTGAAAAACAAGGCTGAAATGGCGAAACATTTCAAATAAAAATAAATAAAGGAATAAGAAACAAGATAATTACTTAATGTCGTAATGTACAGTAAGTAAAAAAATAAGATAACTCTTCATTCTCCTCATAATTGGTTTCAAATAGGAATTGTTATGTAGAATTGTTGGGACAAGAGGAGAAAGCTTAGTGGAATGGGTGTTGGCGTTTCAGATGGAAGGTTGTGGGTTTGAGTTCTTGTTATTGTTGGACGGAGGTGACGAGAACTCGAGATAGATAATAACATACACGGTTGAATAACAAAATGGCAGGAATACAGGTGCACTAACAGCAACGTAACCACGGGACACACAAGGGCTTGAATACACAAGTAGACAAGACAGGAGAGGAAACAGACCATTGGTTAACAGAAATGAGGGGAAAACACACGCGACAAGATTAACTGAGACACAGGTGAAATTAAGATTAACTGAGACACAGGTGAAACTAAGGAGACTAGGAAACACAGGTGAAACTAAGATTAACTGAGACACAGGAGAAACTAAGGAGACTAGCAAACACAGGTGAAACTAAGATTAACTGAGACACAGGTGAAACTAAAATTAACTGAGACACAGGTGAAACTAAGGAGACTAGGAAACACAGGTGAAACTAAGATTAACTGCGACACAGGTGAAGTCTAAAATGTCCATCCTCGACTTCCTGGTTTGACAACAATGGCGGCACCCATGGGCGCATTACGTAAACGGTACCATCAACTAAAAGGCAATATAAAATCTAATTGCCTGTATTTAATTTAAATAATACATGCTAACATTTAGTAAAAACCTATTCTTTATGGAAATTGATGTTAAAATAGCCAGTGTTGTCAATACTTTGGTCAGCCATGCTTTTTGTTTACGCTTAGCGTTGTGCACCTGGAATGCTTTAAAGTCAAACATCGGAACTTTCAACTGGGAAATAACCGACCTCCGTGTTGTCTGGAAGGTAGCATAAGACCACATTAATATACAGGGAACATAAGACGGGGAACAGCCCTAGAGAGAGTCCTGCAGGTGGCTTACAGTACCTGCTACTACTTGTAAATGTACTCAGTGTAAGTTGCCTTGAATAAAAGCATTTGCTATGTGACATATGTTTTTGCTGAATTCGTTTACTTACATTTACAATTTCCTTTCACCTGACATACTCTTGCATTCTGTACACCAAGTAATTATGCACGTGGTCAGGAAGTGGGCAGCTATGTGTGTGAGGAAGGTGAACTTCCATCGTGAAGGTCTTCCAAGCACTGAGCATATTATTTATTCATCAAATCTTTCGTTGAATCATGGAAAGCCGCAGACAAGCCCACAGATGGATTATTATCAAAGTGTGCGTGTGGTGTGGGGGGGGGGGGGGCGGATTGGGGGGGGGGATTGGACTCTGGAGGTGCTGAGGAACATTGAACCCTTCCAACAGCCGTGCGGGGAACAGGAGACAAACTCCACTGGGCATCGTGGCTCTCCCAACTTCCTAACGATCTTTTGTAGAAGCTCACCAATGCAGCTTGCAGCTGCAGAAATAATTGCAGTTTATTGCCAATTAAACTAATGAGTTCCAAAACAGCCTCAAGTGCTTTTTCTTACAAATCTGCATGAAACTAAATGTATGGGGGAACCGTACGCCATGATGAAGAGGGAGGTACAGCAAATGAATTAACGGTAACCAAATGAAAAGTCATACATCAAAAGCCTTTCACCTTGGCCCATACAGTATATATCCGTGTTTTCCATTCCCTCTCCATTCAGTTCCAGGACTCTTAAACTATCCAGGACTATTAAACATGTGCCCTATATCCAAAGACAAACTACCTGCCCTCTGACAGCTGTAACCTCCCTTCTAAGCATCCAGTATGTCTTCAGCGGGGGCACAACAAATACATGCAGCGTGCGTTGGTGTAAAATGTGCGTTCCTGTAAAATGTTATATAACTTTCTGCCACTAGATGTCACACGTGAACACCTGCATCTCAGATCAAAACAAATGTTTTGTGGGCCACACATGTATGCACGTGGCGGCCTGGCTATGAAAACAAAGAACAGAGGACCTCGGATGAGTGTGATGTCATTCTCTGCTTCTACTGTATACTGTCAGGAGTGTGTTTTGAAACAATAGACCTTTCTGACTTAGGCTGTAAAACCCGCCCCCATTGGATACTGTTGCTAATGTCCCACAAACTTCAAACTTTCATAGTTCGTGGAACATTCCCCCGCTTTTCAGCTCCTAAAACGGATGCCGCACTGCACTGCCTTTTTTGTTGCAACCTACTCTGCAAAAAAGAGCAGTTCAAAGTATTTCTTTAAAACAATACGTGTGCGTGTGTGTGGAACTGGCATAGTTACCGCTAGCTAGCCCTGCTAAAACAATTATAGTTTTCAAAAGTTACAAGCATTAAAAAAAATTGTATTTCTATCAAATCTCTTACTTACACTAATATTGGGTTAGTGAAACAGTTTAAGACGTTATAAAAAGTATGTATTATTAATTATCGCTAATGTACACGTCGAGGTGGTATGGACATCTGGTAAGGATGCCACCTGGGCGCCTCCCTTGGGAGGTGTTCCAGGCATGTCCGGCTGGGAGGAGGCCTCAGGGAAGACCCAGGACTAGGTGGAGAGATTAAATCTCACCACTGGCCTGGGAACGTCTCGGGATCCCCCAGTCAGAGCTTGCTGATGTGGCTCGGGAAAGAGAAGTTTGGGGTCCCTTGCTGGAGCTGCTGCCCCCGTGACCCGACTGCGGATAAGCGGGAAAAGATGGATGAATGGATAATATACATGTCACCTCCTGGTATCAAGCAACAGCCTCAGTTTCCGCTTGTCCGCTTCTCAGATAACTTGATTGGATAAGAACAAACAAACACAGATGACGTCTGTTCTGCTCAGAGTAAAATATGTAATAACTATCAAAACGCTTTAAAACGCAAGGCACACAGTGCACAAAAGCTTTCTGCCAACACCTCTCAGGCCCCGCGTCTCGGTGTAAACGTGTAATGTAAAAGTGTCATCTAGCTAGATGACACTTTATCGTGTTTTATTTGGAAAAAAAGCTAAGAAAATGTGTCCAGACCATATTCACAAAGTACATTTTGGGTCTGGTTACACTATAGGCTATACTGTACATGTACCTGAATACACGTTGCAAAGTACTTTGAAATCTGTATGTGTTTTGTTTTGTTTGTTTTTAAATGCATGCCAATCTTTGTGACAACATATTTGAGAGAAGATAAGAACAAAATACCAAATATCATTGTTTATTTTATGAACATTTCCCTGCCCCATGAATGAACCGTTCATTCACAATGCACTGGGCTGATAAAAATGTAGAAAGCATGCTGTAGGCTACTTGTCACAACATTTTAAATAAAACTTTTTTTCTTATTATTTACTTTGCTTTAATTCTCAGTACAGTGTAAAAGTCACTAGCAGATCTATCTTTTATGTAGCTATATTACCACTTCATTCCCATCATATCTCCATTAAACATTGAGGCCCTTCTACAGCTGCTAGTCTAGAATTTCCATCAAATCGTACTGCGGAGAGGTTCATTATTTATTCATCACCAAGCTGTCAATTGTCTATACGTCTCTCCACAGGATCTACTGATATCTGCAATGTGTGATGGAACATAGTGTCTCGTTTTGTGGAAGAAATATTGTCTCCAGCTATTATTATTGCTAGCTGGAGTTGAGCTGGAGTTGAGTAGTCGGCTAGTCTCGCAGAGCCAGCCTTTACTTAAGGTAAATTCTAGAACACAGTGGTGGCTAATTTTGCGTCAAGATCCACCTACTTGACAGGAGAGGTATTTTGATTGACATACACAACAACCTACTACCTAACTCTATGACAATTTGGACATGTAACTTATACAGAGGAATTTGTTGAGAAACTTACCAAAATGACTGATGTATTGTACTGTTAGATAAGTCGTCTTCTTGCGTCGCACCGGAAATACAGACTTTGTGAGTGACAATGCTAACAACCAATGAAAATATGCTTCTCAATTTCGGAAAGCACTGTCGAGCTTACAGGGGTCTGTGTATCAGACGTTCAGCACAGAGTTGCTTTTGTGACGTAGTGCTGATGGACAGAAGAGGCTGAGACTAGGGTCTATGTATCAGACGTTCAGTACAGAGTTGCCTAGGTGGCGTAGTGCTAATGGAAAGAAGAGGCTGAGACTATCGCAACACTACCACATACATCCCAGTCGCAGTAGCACACGAGTTGTAAAATCAAAGATATCCATGTCAAGATAAGATTTTACCAATATGCATCACATTATTTAGCATGTATAGACGCCAAAGCAACTTTTAGATATAAACTAGCATTTTTACAATGGACGTAGTGGAGCCTCAAAGGTTCCACAAAAGAACAATCAACATTTGCTGAAATTGTTGTTGGGCTTTGTCCAAATGCGATAAACATACAGTACACGTCTAAATAAGGGACAATAATATTTGTGGCTTCTCTAACATATCACCAGAAATATTCATCTGGCTTTGCTGAAGCTCTCAGATGTTTTCTCCATGGTTGCAAATGCATTTGCTGTTACTGCTACATTGATCATACCCATCTTCAGAGAGAGATCTGACTTTTGTCCACACTATATCTGCAACATGTGATGCAGCCGTAAAACAAACAGCATTGTTTTATTTTGCTAGCTATAATGAACGAGTCAACAGAGCACTCTACCATAAACATTTCAAAACAAAGAGACAGAATGTGATTTAGTGAAACACACACTCTCTCTCTCCTCTCTCTCCTGCACTGACATTTCTACCCATAAGTCACAGGAAGATGTTGTCACCTTATCCATGCCCCCCTTTGTTGCTTTACAGCTGTGGGCCGCCAAGACACAACAGGGTGTTGTCCCTAGGTGGCACACCCTGTGTCTGGCACCATCCTGCATCCTCAGTGGCACAGAGGTTATTAAAAAACACAGCCTCCCCAGCTGTCAGAACACCATGTGTTGCTGGCCTTTTGTGGCTTTGAAGATGCAGTCTGGCAGGATTTCTACCCAATGAAGTGATTGGAGATAAGACAGAAATCTGTTATCGGTGTGTCTGTCAACCATATCGACAATCCCATCTGTCTACCCTGATAAGGCTCGACTCATACCGAGGATTCAGAATTCAAATTCTTCAGAAGCCACGGACAATTCTGCCTGCTGCTTTGAGAAGGGAAACGTTAGAGCCAATCTCATTAAGGGTTACATTTGTATAAATGTTGAGTGGAATTGCCTTTCTCCTGACATAGCATTGTCAGTGGAGAAACGAGCATTTACAGCACTGCAGAATGAGTGCTAGCTTTAATAGGTTTTTATTCTTAAAAAAAAAAAAAGTACAGTACTGTCGTCTGTTTCATATCTTACGTCGTTGGAGATGCTGCTGTGCCAAGCACATGTCAATTCATATTAAATTGAAAATCTGTAAATGGTTAGGTACAACCAAAGTGGTTTAATTAATGTGTTTAGACGGCTGCTGTTGAGATGCAAAAATGCACAATTCCGACATTGTTTAAACATTCATATATATTTCACTATAACTTTCTATGCACTATTAAATAACCAGTATATGTATATATTAACATGAGAGCAAGTCGTCTATTTTGTGCTGGCAAGCACAACGGCTGCATGACCAAGTACTGTAGAATAATGTACCGGACACGGATGAAACAAGATACTGAAGCAACTAACACAATTAACAGTTATTACAGAACAACACAAATATGAAAATATCTGTTTGGAAAATATAATTTCTGAATTATTCATATTCAAAAGCTAGAAGTGCACTTCCACTTCCAGAGGGATGATACTCAAGAAAGTAGAAATAAAAGATAGCTTAATAATTAATGTCGTTGTCCCAGTTTCCTCTGCATGCAAAGTCATTAATTATCTTGAAACCGAAATATTGAAAGTTAGTTAAAGTGTAACTGCACGCCAGCGCTGAGCCTGACTCCACCCACTACAACTTTGAAAAATGCATCAAGGAGCTGAGTGAAGGGGAGGGGGAGGGGGAGGGGGGCTGAGTTGGAGACCCTCATTAACATAAACGGGAACATCTGAACTTGATGACGTATGAGCGTAATATCAACCAGGGGTACGTTTCCCGTACAACGAAGAAGGCTAGTATTGAGCTTACATCTTACTATGCAACGTTGAAATAACAAACATCCGAAGTACTTTGTTAGGACGACAATAATTTAAACTACGTAGTTCGAACTACAATGTTTCCAAATGTGAAAAAGAACTATATTGAATGCTTTTTTAATATAACAATAATAAGATGTCAGTCTAAGACCAGGCAGTTAGTACAATGGTTTAAGCGTTTGTCTCTCAACATGAATGTTGCGGGTTCAAGCCCTGCTATTTGCATAACTAAACTCCTGTCTGCTCATCCTAATAGTGCTGAATGCAATGTTCCCCCTTCCTTTTAGTTATAGAAGAAAATTTAACTATTAGCAATACATTGCATTCAGTGCAATACGCTTTGTGTAGACTTAACATACTATTCATACTTCAAATATAGCCTACTCTATGGTCGACATGCTTCAAAGCAGTGTGTCAGTGGCTCAATTAGATATGTGCGTGAGGGTGATCAATAGTCTCTCAATAACGCGGTTCAAAACACTAACAATGAGTTGTTCTTTTAATAACGGAAACAAAAGCACAGCTTGATTAAGATTAGAATAACAGACATATTCTGTATGCAAGATAAAAGGGAAAAAAAAGTTTAATCTGTTTTGATTTTATAACCTATAGCCTATAGCCTATAGTAAATTGTAGGCATAGGCTATATGTGCAACTACAGTCTCCTCATGTAGGCCTATTGAGAAATAGACTACAAAACTAGGCCTACTTTTACAATTATGTTTATTTTCAAAACACTTAGATTAGACAGACATGATTAGATTAGACAGATATGCCTTTCTAATAAGCCTATTTGACTGCATCTTCTGCTGTTTATGACATAGTCATCACGAACTATGCTTCTAACGACACCTCGTGAGCTGTAGTTCGAACGACACAATTTAACGACAGTGTTACGAACGTTTGTTGGAACTATGGTTTTGTGAAACACCTGCGTCGTTTAATGATGCATCGTACTTTGTATATCACCAATGTAGTTTCCTCCATAGTTCAGACTATGGTTTTGGGAAACCCTTGCGTCGCAACTGTGTAGTTCCAACTATGTCAGTTGCTAACATAGTTAGCAACGATGCGTTTTGGATACGGTCCTGGGGTGATTTTTTAGTTCTGTTTTCAGCACATGAAATGCTGATTTTTATAAAAACTAGATTTTTGTCAGTATTAACACCATTGATGGGTCTCATCACAGATCAACCATATTACTATGTTTACAGCTCAAAAAACACATGTTATGATGCAGTTACACTTTAACAGTTCAATGTTTTATTCCAGATAGTGTTTTATATATGGTTGATGCCAACCCAATTTAGTGTCAATATTTTAATTTACACAATACATGTCAAGACTCACACCCATACAACTATATACAAGAACCACTTCAGTATTGAATTGCTAGTTTATTTGCATTAGTCATTGAGGACTCAGTGCTTGATGAGTAATGCCAGTGGCGGGCCATGCATTTCACACCTATGCCTTCAGTGATGTCCTACTTAGTCCGACTTCAATAAATACCTCTAATAATACCATCATTTATGACATCACGTGACCACGGCTGGAGAAATAGTATAAAGAAACACACTTACGCACTACTGGGCATTGCATTCCATCAATTGTGTACAAAACGGGCTATTTTCCAGGGCATTTAAAAATCAATACACCCGCATCAGCAATTAAAACATCTCTACGTGGTACTGTCAACACTAAAAACTATAAGGGTATTTAAAATTGACTGTCCAAAAAGTTTTAATAAATTCACATAGAACACAGGCAAGCTTTAATAAGATTGTACACTAAATTGCAAAATCGTAGTTTAATATCAGAAAGACACCAAGAAGACGGCCACATCGTGGCGACAGCCAGTGACACAATGACACAAGTCTCTTTGAG
>JAODUK010000008.1:3229803-3251521 GCA_027564635.1 Typhlichthys eigenmanni | reverse complement strand
CCCCCATCACTGATCCCTTCCCATCCAAATGTCTCTTCTCATCCCCCTCCCCCACAGGTGTCACAGCGAGTCCATAATTAGAATGTAGGCTTCACACGACACCCTCTGGCACATGTGCGCCCATGTCCGCTGGCGCCCGTGTTAGTTACAGCCATCGCCCCCCCGCGGTCTCGCCTCACACCTTCGTCCCCAATTAGTCACCGTCGCCTCCTCTGTGACGCAGGGGCAAGTGGCCCGTGTTTAAAGATGCAGTCGGCATCTGCCGCTGATTTTGGCGACACCTACGGGGAGAAAATGGTACTGTAAGTGATCGCTTTGAAAAGCAACAGAATGTGAGTCAATTATATAATTTACTTCATCCTACTGTATAGTCTGTCCAGAGCACCAGCCACTGCTATTGAAGGGATCGCAGTATAGCTTATGTGCCGCTGATGCAAGACACCAGATTAATAAACAGCTAATGGAAAGATTTTTATGAATCAAGAGATGACCAAATCATTATTGCACTACATCAATCAGCCATAAAAATCAATGAAAGTCATATAGAGGTTTTTGTTGCTGAAAAGGTTCCACACTACCCTATATACATTTTCAGTCTGTTCCAGGATCAATCAGCTCTAGAGACCACACTCACATAAAAAAAAAGTTCACATTGCATGCTAAGAATAGCGCTGAATGCAGGACATATCTCTGCTTGAACCACACCTTCATCTGAGGGCTCGTTTCAAACATAACTTCACATGTTTAACCCTGAGCTATATGGCACGCAACAGGCCATGCCACACTCTTAACGAAGTGACTTATCGGCACCATATTTAAACATTCACAACACAAAATGTGAGTGAGCACACCTGCTTGGAAGTAGGACCCAGGGGATGGTACCTGTGTTGGGGCACCCGGGCTGGAACGAGTCTCCTTGTCTGGAACGAGTCTCCTTGTTGGCCCTGGTTCTCAGTTAACAGCCCTCACCCGCTATACCCCCTCTTGTTTAGCCCGGCAGGGAGACATCAGGCATGTGGGTGGTTCAGCTATGTGTCACATGTTACACGCCAGTGCAGGGGAGGCCCCCGCTAGAGAGCATGTGCTACCCTCGCTGTGTTTAATGTGCTGTGGGCAGCATGGCTATGTGTCATAATAGTGGTGTTCATCATCATCATCATCATCATCATCATCATCATCGTGTGTGTGTGTGTGTGTGTGTGTGATTGTCTAGCAGCACTGTAGGTCCCTTGTGGCAGCACCGTACAATGCGCTCATACAGTGTGGGTGCTGTTTCACCGCCGATGATTGATTTCTTCTGACTGTACGGTATAGTGTGGAGCTCGACGGCTCAGGTCTTCAGCTTCTCCTTCTGCAGATACACACATGCATCATAACTCCTGGGAGACGGTTGTGTGTACGTACAGTAGGCCCAACTACCTCTGTACCGTGGACCTCGCTGCTCGGATTCATCGTGTTGTTTTCTTTTGGAGCCTACAAACGTTTTGACTCGGCCATGTTGATGTCTGTTATTTCTGAGTATAGCTCTATCTGGAAAACATCTATTGAAACTTGATCTTGACCTATAGACCTATTGTTACATTTACATCTATTATTTGAATTGTACAATCTATAGAGACAGGGTTGCTTTAAATCCTACAAGTCAAACAAGTGCAAATAACACACTCTGTAAACAATAGATGTCATGGCCGTGGCTGAGGCCATGTTTATCTTTCCGAATGCTCCACTTGAATGCAAATATTTTAGGACAAAAACACACAAATGAGTGTCTATACAGTTCTTACCCGTGTGACCTTTTCTGGCACCACCTCAAACAACAATACTACAAAAATACTACTAAACTGTATATGTGTATGTGTAGGGATAGAGGATGGTGTGAGCCATGGAGTGTTGTAGAGGGAGAAATACAGAGGAGTTCAAGCCATTCAACACATTCAAACAGGTACCCCTGGTCTCAACCAGGAAGGGAATATCGGACAAAATCGAGGAGATTACCTGTATCTTCTGTACAAGAGAGTAGATAAATGTATTTATTTGAACACCTTCATCTTCAAAGTTAGCCAGGAAAGTGCCAGGCTGTGTATAACAGCTGTGTATTATAACCTCAGGGGCTGGTGAAGGGTTTTCAGTGGGAGTTCAGAGTGATGTGTCATGCTTGGGGGGTCGCTTGGCTTCCCTGCTGTGCCCACTACTGGTGTGCATGTGAGCTTGCATGCTTTTCTGCTTGTGTGCGGGGGTACAGTGCGTAACCGCGTTACGTGATTTGTGTCCAACAGTGGTTTGTTTGCGATCGAGTCGGAGGCACTTACACAAAATGACTTGTCGTGTCCTTGTTTCTCCCTCCAGCTCGGCTGTGGATTTCTATAGAGTGTGGGCAGCCTGCCTTCATTCATTCTTCTGACGATTCCTTGACATGGTGATGGCAGAGCGAAGCATATAAACTGACAAGAGTGGCTAAAACAATACAGCATCTAACTGGTACACTGATTTGATGCCTATTACACAGATGACTCTGCTTCAGCCTGAAGCAGAATTGTTTGCAATCTCTTGAAAGATGTAATGTATCTATCGCTGAATAGATGGCAGGGAAAACATGAGGGAAGATTAACTTAAAGCCTGGTCATGCCTAATGTTAGTAAATTATGAAGATACCCACCTTGATGTGTTTCTGGAACACATCATTTAATTGTTGAGTGTTTTGCCTAACTACAGATTCAACTCCTACACCCTGTCCCTGTAGCTAGATAGTTGTGCTTCAAACAAACATCAATATTGACAAATATGGTGTTCTGGACACTAATGATGCTCTAGGGACATAGGGATATACACATTTTGGGGCTTACACATTTTGTCAAAAGAACTAATGAAGGCAGATTGCCTACACTGGCATTTTAGCTTCCTACTCCCAAAACCTTTACTGTTAGAATGTATTTAAGTAAATTCTTTAAAAGTTAACATTTAGAGTAGAGTAGAGTAACCTGGCAATATACTGTATATGACAAGAGTTCTGATGGCATACTGATTAAATATTTCCAATAGCTTCCAGATATATAATTCATTTTATGCTGAATGAATAGATATAGATGGTCGAACATACAGTATAAAGGCCCAAAACACGGTGTGGTTTTGTGCTGTGTCCCTCACAATTCCAAATGACTGAATAAACGTTTATTGATGTGCGATTTATTATGTAATTTGTGAGTTCTGTATAAACACCACATGTATCATCAGTGCTCACACAGAACAGAGAAATCCTCCCTGTCCGTCACTTACTGTATATCTCATTTCAACTTCATCCATTGATCACTTCATGAAACTATCCCATGTTCACAGTAGGCTACATTATGAACCGGAAAATAATATTTCAAACTCCACTGACTTCAAATGTTTTCTAAAACATATAAATGGGTCTATAAAGTTGATAGAGGTCTTCTGGTAGTACGTGCTCTCAGGTTAATTCAATATTCAAAATCAAGTGCTGTGGTTTTCAAATAAAGATATATTTACAATGATGTATAGTGTGAATATTCTGAAATGGGGATGGATGGATCACCAGGCCTGACAGAATAAAGGTTTGAGTGCTATAGCAGTTAAAGTACCACACTGATGCATATCATAGCTGGCACAAAACAACATACACCACTGCTCTGCGATACTAGATCTGGCTAGCGTCACATCACTGCTGGCACTAACACACTAAAATGCACACAAAGATCGACACACAGACGGACACTGTTTCCAGTTGCAGTGACAGCTGGTATTCTGTCTATCTGTTCAACTGAAGCCAAGCTCTGCCAGAATTACCTTCTCCGGGGCTCGTCCAAATTCAATAACATAAGCGCTATGTTCACTGACCCCCTACATAACCAGATATGCAGCTTCTCCAATAACTAGCTTTACGCCATCGTGGATGGTTTGCGAGTGGTTTTGGCTGCTGATAGGATGATATTAAATGCTGTGATATCAATAATCGCATGGCCAGAGCTTGTCACGGTGGATAAATATCCTTGCTAACCATCTGTAACTAGTGAACCCATTACATTGTGATGATTTGTTTCATAGCAACAGGTGATTTAAGAATGCGATTTGAGTAATGGCTAATTTGGGAAGGCAGTCTCGATTGCCATTCCTAAATTATTCAAAGTTTGAGCTATCGTGCTCCTCCTGAAACGTATTAATTTCACCAACTATGATACATGAGAAAAAAAAGGAATTAAAGCTACTGGAGGGCTTAATGGACAAAATTATGACACCTTAAGAGACTGCATTACCCCAGAGGTATTCAATTAAAAACATCAGTTCATATTCTCTTTTATGAAATGGATACAGAGCATTACGAACCACAAAATAATGAAAAAACTTCTCAGAATAACATGAAAACAACACGGCAGATTTGCCCGAGTCACCCTGGTGATAGGATCACGTGTTCGCCACTGTCGACCGTGACTCAACACGGAGGTGGGTGTCTGAAGTCTGTCACACTCATCTACTTCAGCGCCCACCCTTATCATCCACCTACTGTGGCACACCGCGGGGGGTGCAGAGGAGGCCAGGCTGGATATGAACAAGTGAGATGAATAAGAAGATGGGAAGAAGGTGAACACGACAGGCCAACTGCAACTTGGGGTTTTAAAAAGAGTGAGCGAGCAATGTCGTTTGTCAATAAACAGATGTCCCATGACTCAGCTGACAGAAGAACTGACATGAAGAGAGAGAAGACTGAATATATTATATTACATAGGCTACAAAAAAAAGAGAAAGGAACACTGGACAGGCTGAGAACTTAAGTGTTTGTTGACACAGAATGGGATTGCTCTTACTGCTTATTTGTTTCTGTTTTAACGACACAGACTGCCAATAATTGTTCATGAAGTCGTTTTGGCAAGGTCAGAGTTGAACGTTTTAGATAGCTCGGGACTCTATAGCGTTTTTTTGTAAGAGTATGAACATAAAAAGGCCTACTCCGCCCTCGTGTGGCAATGTATTGGAATCGCACGTTAGGCTTCGTGTTGTGGACTTTTGGACCACATTTCAGAGCATGCAAAAAGGAAGGACAAACCGCGAAAGGTAGAGAACACATAAATCTATCTTCAACAAAAGAAAGCAGAAGTGAGAGGCAAGACACAATGATCATCTGTACAGTTTTTGTCTCCTGTTTTATTTGGATGAATGAAACACTTTCAGTTACAAAAATGACTTAAAATAAACAACACTTTACAATGAAACAAGCAGTTATTTTTCTTCTTTTTTGGTTTTCAAGATAAATACACTAAAAGGCTAACTTGCTACCACAAGGAAGAGGGGCGAGACAGACCTGAAGGGGTGTGGGAAAAAGAGAACTGCTCATACGATGGAGGACACACAGGGAGGAATGATGGGAGTACATAATCATACGCGCAAACACACCCACACGCACACAAAACACGGAAAACGAATTGACTGTGGTAAAACGACCTATATAAACGAGGAAGTTAGCGAACAGTTGACAGTTGACTGTATATAGCCTCCAGCCCATTTATGCACGCATTTTGAGCCAAGAACAAGGAATATTTTAATGGCTCCAGGGAACTCACCCATCCTCACCTGACACGCAACACACACACTGACATCCCTTATAGCAGGTAGACTGCATGGGAATCACCTGACACATAAGTTAATTCAGTTTTAGAGAACTTCCTAGAATCATTTTACAGTGTTTCAACGTTCATTTTTCACAACTTCCTGTTATCTATGCTCCAGCTGAACAACACAGGTGGGTGGGGGAGACAAACGCACACACACAAATGCATACGGTCAAGGACGGACAGACAGACAGACAGACGCACTGTGAATGGGTACTATGTGGGGAGTGGGGGTGAACAGTACTCAGTGATACTCCATGGCAGCACACAATCAGGAGGTCAACTTAAGAGGGATCAGGGGGAACAGCTACAGGGATACCAAAAAAAATTATCATCATCACCAATCATCTTTGTCGTCTTCATCATCAGTCATGATAATCATATTACAAGAAGCTTAAGGTTATTTTTTTCTCCAATGACAAATACTTAAAAATATACATTTCATCATAAGTGTTAATCATAATCATCATCAATATTATTATTATTATTATTATTATTTCCCATTGGATAGCTGAGGTTAGCGCTTCAACAGACCGGCTCGCTAGGTGACTATAGGGACTGTGGGTGAGAGCTAAAAGACAGATAGGAAAGAAGTGAAAGAAGAGCGTGTGAGTGTGTGTGTGAGTGTGTGATAGAGTGCTGGTGGGGGGTGCAGTGGAGAAGTTGTTGTTGAGAGAGAACATCAAGGCTGAAAGCTCTTTGGTTTTATTTTCTAACATCTGACTCGCTTTGCACCGTCTTGCTTAAAGAAACTTTGGACTAAAGCTGCATTGTAGAAAAAAGAGTGCATGTGTGTTAGAGAGAGAGAGAGAGAGAGAGAGAGAGAGAGAGAGAGAGAGAAAGAGAGAGAGGAGAGATGGAGAAATTGTATGTGGAAGAAAGAAGATGGAGAGTGAATATGTCTGTTGTTTTTGGTTAGGTTTCTGCTTTGCTCTATTTATCTCTCATTCCCCTCAGATAACTCAATATCTTTCGTTCATCCATGCCTCGGGATAGCCATTGTCCAAACATTCCTGTCTGCCTTGACACGGGTTCTAATTGAAACTAATTAGTGCATGTTGCTTGTTTGGGAACAGCTTTAAAGATACGTTTTAAAATACCATATATATGTCGTAACTAAAGTCACGGTGGCAAGACAGTTGACTGAACATGGGGGTTTTAGACCGTGAGTGTGTTGCAGACCCAGAGCAGGGCATTGACTTTGGTATCATTCTCTAAGGGGGTATCCCCACTACTGAGTGTTGCAATTTCACACTCAGTTCCTAAGACCCCGAAGCACCTCAATGCCTAGTCATGCTGGCTTGAAGCTGCTACTATACATCTTTGGTGCAGAAACAACCGAGATATAGAGGGAGAAAAATAACAATAAATAACTCAAATCAAGAAGGGGTCGTGGTTGGAGGGATACTCTCCTCCACCTGTTGCTGTCCATCACCTTCATTTCTAGCCTCCCCCATCTCCATACACACATCAAGTCATGAGTTGCGTGTTTGTGTCACCTAGCAACCTCGGTATCAACCACTCCTCGCAGATCTGCTTAACGGCGCCCCCTGCCTCACACGTCGGTTAATGCGTGTCCCACCCCACCTCACCACAAGTCTTCAGACCCTACAGACGGACAGCAGGGCGACTGCCCACAGCCGCTGTACAGCGACAAAACCACTGATTTAGAAGACATTTGGGGACGTGAGCCATAGATCCAGCATTGGATTAGTGTGGGGGTGGGGGGTTCTTAATCTTAGATCTGTGCCAGAGAGCTGCTTTAACCCCGTGGATGATGTTTGGAGAGGGGGCAGTGCAGGCCAGGTGTGAGGACAAGGGTGTTCTGTGTGTAAAGCTCCTCGCACATCACCGGGCGGGGACGGGGGGCTTTGTGGGTTTGTTGACCGGAACACACACACACAAGAGCAAGGCTGTGAAAGTGGTCCATTCTGAACCCAAATAAAGACTATTTGCACGTCTGTTACCAACTTGGTTTGGACTGTGACCTTTTACCCAGTCTTACTTGGCCTTTTTCCAATCACCCAACCACATTAACTGACATGGACAACCCCGCCCCCCCCCCCCCGGCTTAAACCCCAGGTTTTAAAGCATTCATCTATTTGGTTTATCATCAAAGATTATGAGGTATATGATGAACTATCTCTCTTTTACATCCTAGTCGATGAGAAAAACAACATACAGCAAATCAAACTAGCAAAACAACACAACCATAGCGAGAGAAAGAGGTAGGTTTCAGGCTAACACAAGGCTCGGACTTAACAATCCCCCGTAACGTGTGCCTTCCTCTTACTCTCTTGCATGTAAAAGAAATTGTGGAGCTACTCACTCTTGTTGAATTGTTATTAATAGTTAATACTGTTGGTATAAAGCTTTCAGTGTGTTCTCCATGAGGAGAACATGGTGTTGAAATAAGCAGCACTGTGTCTCCAATTGAACCTCCAAAGTAACAAATGTTTGTATTTTTTATCAGAACAAAGCAAGTTTGAAGTTCCTGCTATTGTTTCTCTTTTTGAAGATTTAAATAAAGAATTTTCAAATATAAATTCTAAATATAAAATCAAACAAGAATATACATTTAAAATGTAATTTAAATACGAAATATACAATTTCAAATGTATTTCTTTCTTTACATTTTCTATTTTTTTTCTAAATTTGAATTCTGGCTTGAGCTCTTCCCAATTTTTTTATTTTAATCTTTAAGTAAAGAGGTGTTCTCATCCACACAGTGTTGCCAGATACTATGAGATACAAATACTGTCCCCTTTGAGACGAGAACGTACTCAATGAAGAGAGTATGTTTACAGCTAACCCTTCAGTCAGCCATATTGCATGTCTGGTACTATTTGGTTTAAGTGGGAATTATTTTAACCACAGGCCACATTTCATCGTAAATATTTCCCAAAATATGTTCCCTTTAAAAACAAATGATATCTACAAATAAATACAAAAATAAATAGCAAGAGAAAAAGACATTATAAACAGAAATCCACTGACCTACCCTGAATAAATAGTACAATCATGTTCTAAATCATCTCATGAAATAAAAAGAAGTTCAAAGAGAGATAGTTAAAATTTTTGGTCTAAAGTCAAGTCATCAACATTTTAAAGATAATTTTCTCAAAGTCTTTTTGTATGTTTTTTTCTTTTAATACATTAGTGATAAGTAAGCAGTAGAACATAGATTTTTTTTTTCCCCTACAAAATCTATAGAAGCACTAACAGATACATTCCGTCTAAGAGTCAATGTGAATAGAGGGTTTTCCCTTTAAGGTTCAAACCCCACATCTAAGGTTTGGTTTATGAACGATTCTCATGTGTCAACTGTATTCTGGTGTGGGTCAAACCAAATATTCTTTGGATACATTCAGCTCTCAACTCTCAACTTGGCTAAGGGTTGTGCTATGTGTATCGTCATGTATAAGTGTTTGTTTTGTTGCCATCTTTGGAGCTCATGACAAGATCATGACTGGACATCATGGGATTTATTTTGTTTTTTAACACGTTTTACTTCCAGGAACACTTACACAAAGGATAAACACATGTACACCTCAGACAAATTGTCGCTAACCTATTTGCAAGTGCAAGGAGGGAAGCTAGCTCATTTGTTATGTTCCATTCTATCATTTTTGGTTTGGTTCAATATTTGGTTTCTTTAAGGTTTGCTTTTCAACTCTTTGTTTTTGGCTTTTTACGTGTCTTTTTTCTGCCAAGACAAGTCTGTTTCTTTATCTAATAAAAATCTGGAAGCTAAATTTTCACAGTATTTTTCCAACCACCTGATAAAAATCTCTAGCACAACTACGAAGAAAATAAGGAGCTCTTGTAGTAAGTAAGCGAGTACGTTATTCCAAATGAGTATAAGCACTAAAGTACAGTACATAAAACGGCATTAAAAGACACAGCAGAGATAAATCAGAACCAACCAACAGAAAAATAAAAACAGATTTAGAAGATTCAGTTCAGTGAGGTCATTAGCGTTTAGCTCCATCCAGGACCAGAGAGCTACACTGGAGAGAGAGGCAGAGGAGAGGAAGGATAACGTGTCCTTTAGGCTGCTCTGTCCGTCTGTCTGTCTGTCAGTCTGCCTGGTAGGGCAGCATCACATCTAAGCTACGCCCTTTTAAAGTGGGGGACCTCCATAACACGAAGCTAACAGGCAGGAGACAAAGCAAGACTTTAAGACCTGTGGTGTTCCACTCCAAAACCTGCATTCTTTCCTCCTCCCCTCTTCCCTCCAGTCATATTTGGTTGTGTTTCTTTTAATATTTGGTTTGTTTCTGTCATTCCTTGGGTTTGAGTGTGTCTTTTTTTTTTGGTTTGGATTCATTTTTGGTATCCTCTTATAAAAGTGTGACGTCCGCTTCCTCCATTGTCCCACCATCCCAGCGCAACACCCACACAAGGGGCGTACCAGGCCCCTTTTTGGGGGTTGAGAGTAAGGGCTCAGTCCCTTATTAAAGCTTCCCCTGTGGGTGTTTGGATGTGGGATCAACCGGAGGGGGATTAAACAAGGGGCTTCACAGTGCTTGTGTCCGCTCTTGGCCCCCCGCTTGTCACGTCACCGTGGGCTTCCTAGCAGAACAGCCCCGGCTTTAAGAATGCTTTGGTTTCCAACGAGAATTTAACAGCAGACTGGGGTGGAGAATGAAAGTGAAATGGAATTGATGGAGTACTGATGAAAGAAAACATATATCAGTGAATATGTCTAGACAGATAGGTGTGGAGGCGTTTACACTGATGGGCAATGGAGGAATGGGATATATGTGACTAAAGTAGCCTTTATTGACTTATTCATCCCTCTGCCTCAAATGTTATTACTGTCCATCTCCAATTACTGCCCTATTTCATACCTTTTACAATGGTAAAAATAACAAAGAGTGCCTAGGTGGGCAGGTTTTCTTAAGGGCATGTTTATTTTGACATGGGTTAGTTTAACGCGATTTCAAAAGGTGAAACCGTGTAAGTAAGCTCGCATTTCTATCTGGTTTATGTTCTACCATCGCAACAGTGTTTACACTGTATTTACACTGAAAACATGATCTCAACAACAAAGATAGCACAGTATAATGAAGACGATTATGATGAAGACGATGATGATGATGATATTTGTATGAATGTGTAAATCTGTGAAACTGAACACTGAAACAACATGAAAATCAATAAGCACAGGGTTGTTAATCCTAACAAATAAATAACCAAAAATCTATGTAGGAAACTATACAACAAAAAAAAAAAGCATTTAAAAGAAGAGAAAAGCCACTGTATGCTTTTTAAACCAGAGGTAGGTGTAGATACTAAACCCATGAACTCGTAGCAACACTCAAGTACGTGTAGTAGCACTAGATGAGTCCCCTCACTCATGAAATAGTCAGGGCTCTTGGCTCTTTCAGTTTCATCCCTTTACAAAACAAGCTAAAAATCCATCCAGCATGAAAACAACATGGTCAATAGAAGACAAATTGACTGGGACAGACAGAATATGTTAATGGCAGAGTGGATGTAGCGAACAACAGATAATGTCTGATGTAGCAGAAGTTGTGTCCTGGTCCTGGATAGCTTCAATATTTACACGTCCTTTTGAATAAAGCTTTTCTCTCCGTATTTTTGGTTTTTTGGTATTTGGGATTTTGGTATGGTTGTCATCTTTTTTTGTGTTCCTCCACCTCCACCTCAGGTACATTTTTGGTTTAAAATCATCTGCCCTTTGCTTCCTCCTTCAGACCCGCAGCTCTCGGAGAAAATAAAATAAAATAAAGAACCAAAGAGAGACAGAAGCGAAAGCAATCCTCCATTTCCTCCTTACAGCAGTTTCTTCGTCACGTAGGTCGTCATTTGTTTAGTTTTTTGGCTTTTGCGCTTCAACACAGGCTCTCCTTGCGACAAGTCATTGGTTTGTTTTCCTTCATAGAGTCAGGGCTGAGATATTGTCGCTAGTGCTTGGCTAGCGACACAAAAAGATCTCTCCTTCTGTTCGGAGAGATAAAGGTTTTTCGTTTCAATCTTTCCTTTTACTCCCTTTTCTCCCCTCGATTGTGTCTCTCCCTCCCTCTCTCCTCTCTTTCATTCTGTGTATTTTTGGCATCGAAAGACTGGGAGAGAGAGAGAGAGAGAGAGAGAGAGAGAGAGAGAGAGAGAGAGAGAGCGCCGTGGTAAAGTAACAAAAAAATACAACTTTGGAAGAAGAGCACAAGAGAGAAAGTGATAGCTTTGGTGTGAAAGGTGGGGGTCCTTGTTTTCCCTCCCCGTCCTCTTTCCTCCTCTCCGATTGGCCCATTTGGCGTGGTCACTCGATCTTGGCCCCGCCCAGAGAAGGCGGGCTGTGCACCATTTCGATAGAGGAGCAGGAAGAGGCGGGGCTGGAGCAGGGGGACGGGGAGCAGGGGGTGTGGCTAATGCTACTGACTGAGGGGAAGGGGGAGGGCTGAGAGGCTTTGGCAACGGCGGTGCTGACCAATCCGGCGCCAGGGTTCTGGCCCATGTGGAGCAGGGCTGGGTGGTTGAGGAACAGAGAAGAGGGCAAGCCCCCACCATGGCTGCCCGATCCCCCCAACAGCATCTTGCTGGCCCCCTCAAGACTGGAAAGAGGCAGATGGCCACCACTGGCTGCCAGAGCTACGGAACACACACACACACACACACAGAGAAAGGAGCAGGTAAAAAACAGTATTTCACAGCATGAAATTAACAGGTGAAAACATGGAACATGAACAAGACACTGTGGAATGACACTTAAACACCCTCACAGCCACACACACACACACACACACACACACACACACACACACACACTCTCGATGGAATGGATTCATGTCTCTCAATTAGAATAGAGGAAATAGGAAAGCAGGGTCGTTCATCATTCTTCCAATCCAGACAGAGACATCTCTCAGAGCTAATTTCCTGACCGCTATCTGTGCTGTGTATGGTGCAGATTATGGGCTGTGGCAAAGCTCTTTGAAGCCATTAGACTTAAAGGTTAGTGTGCTAGGTTAACGTGTGAAGTGGCACGTTTTGTCATTTTGGTTTTGTTTTAAGGCAGGCCTTTTCAAACAAGGCCACTAGGTGGCAGTCTCACTGTTGGTTATGTGTGAATGAGACCAGAAGACAGCCGACTCATATGCAAATTCAAATAGTCTTAGCAGGGCCAACTGAAACAGTTTTCACAGAGGAGCTAATGTATTCAATGTCCCAACTGTCCATAGCAATGCTATGCATGCTAGCAATATAAATTTTTTAAAAATATTCAAATTCATTCATACTATCTTTACATAGTATTTATGTACAACGTCGATTTGTTTTATTGATGACCTATGATTAGATACCACAAATTTACTGTACTTTATATAATTGTGCAGGGCTATATTCCTGCTTCAGATCACCTACAGTAGGTCCCTAGACAATAAAGCATACCTTCAGAACCCTTACCTCATAATTATATTACGATACGATACTGTATATTCATGTGACGGTAAGTGTCTTTTTGATGTCTCTCTCTCTTTCACACACACACACAGACACACCTTGCAGAGTAGACAGGGGATTGTTACCGAGGAGAGCTTGATTCATCCCTGTGTTAACTCCCATCACAGTGTTCCTGTTGTGTTCCGCACGCACACACACATGCATATGCACAAGCATGCCCGCCCGCCCGCACAAGCACATATATACGAACACACACACAAACCATACACAGGCCAGCATCCGTGTATGCAGACAGGCAGAGGGGAAAAAGGTGAAGGAGAAGCATGTTTAGCAGCAGACAGGGGAGGGCAGTCTGTGTTAGCAAGCTGACAGTTAACTAGAATACCCAAGAGATCCCAAAGAGCAAACAGAACCTCATTAAACAAAAGTCTACGCGTTTGTAAAGTCGTTTCGTTCACTTAGGTTAATAAAGTCACTCGCTGTGTGGACAACTTTTTAAAATAGCGCAACATAACACCATAAATTGTATAAGCATTATACAGAATAAACAACCATAAACACTGTTGAAAAAAGTAATAATTCAATTAAATTATTATTTGCATGGCATTTAATACAAATGTATAAAAATAAAATATATATACAGTATATTTAAAAAATATTTAAAGCATCACTCGAGCCCTGGATGGGGTCTTAACCACCGCCTTGATAGCCAGTGAGATAATAAAATAGCATTTCCAACATTATTTCTGAGTTATATTTCAGAATATGCGTCAACTGTACATGTGTGTGCGTCTGTGTGCGCATGCGTGTGCGTGTGCGTTCGCACGAGACTCGTCTTCACCTCAAGTTTGCAGCAAAATCGGTGATGTAGTTAGACACGTCACCGTTCTTTTTACCCATACGCCATAAACTGTGAACACAAGAACCACACACACAATCGCACACAGGTTAGAATGCACTGCTACACTGCGGAAGCAGTGCATTTTGGGAAATCTGTGAGCAAATAAAATCTGTGTGTGTGTGTGTGTGTGTGTGTGTGTGTGTATGTGCATCAACTGTTTAGCTACAAACTGTGAGGTGAACACAACACTGTGTATGGTTTTTTGTGGAAATGGTTATGTTAATATGTGGTTGAGTGTGGTTGCTTGATGTACCATTGAGGCATGTCTATTCGCAATAGTCTTTTGCCTAAATGTATTCAGCAGTGGTAGGTCACTGCAGAACTTAACCCTTACAAAGCATGCAATATGGTTATCACCAGAACAAAACCACTGAGGCTAAATCTGGAGTTAATAGAAATTACTGTAAATTAAAGTATATCTGAAATTTGAAATATGATATTTAGGGTTCCTGTGCTAGAGACCTATATTTTGAGTTAGACGATTTTACCATTCTGTGGCAAAATAATGATGACTCTAATTAGGTAATATCAGATGCTTTTACCCAAAGTGTCTTAGTGGCTAATTAGAGTTTAAAGAGCAGTTAGGCATAGGCATCATGCTCAAACATGCATGCAGGTAGCCTGTGGCAGTGGACCACCCTAACAACCAGACTAGTGCTGCCCTTTACATCTAGATCTGGTGAAGGTGTGTGTAATGGAGCTTTAATGCTGTTGGCTATTGTAGAAACAAGTCACTCCCCTCAACCTAATGTATCCTATGAAACAATTGATGTTGCAGTTCTGATGTCACAAATCATTTAAACCAACCAACCAACCAACCAACCAACCAACCAACCAACCAACCAACAGGTGTCAGTTGTCCCGCCCTAACAACGACAAATAAACTCTCACTTATGAGTAAGATAATAACCAGTCAAGTCAACGTCAGCATAGCCTAACTATAGGGCACCCTGTGACGCTGGGCTGTGAACCCTGTTAAGGCTCACCCTGTGTTGAGGCTCAGTGTGCTGTGGCCGGGAGTGGCCGGGCTAGCTGTGCTGCGGGGTGGAGGAGGAGGAGGGGTCACTGGAGAGGGGGCGGAGCCGAGTGAGGGGTGGGCGGAGCTGAGGGAGGAATGGGTGGAGCTGAGGCTGGAGGTCAGGGGGCAGATGGAGGACATGGTGGTAACTGTCGTGTTGCTGAGACTGGTCACAGCCTGGGACAGCTGGCTGGACATCTGTCCATCAGAGACACAGAGGGGTGGGCAAAGATGAGGGTTACATTTTCGGGGGAAAATAATGCATATCTAGATGTCATGTATCCCATTGTTGGGTTCCCTTAGATGTACAGTACATTCCTCGACAACATTTTCTTTTTGTTTTACACTTAAATACAATGTGTGTGACTACCAAAGAATCAAGTCTAGAAGTTTAAAGTTTTAATTTTAACAAAATGCTCTGATAAAGGAAGCAAACTTAAGCCCAACGCACACCGGCGGCGTACGACGCTCGTCAAGACAAACACCCCTATTGTTTTCTATGTACAACCCGGCACCGGCTAGACGCGTGTT
The DNA here is from genome assembly GCA_027564635.1 of Typhlichthys eigenmanni. Taxonomy (NCBI): domain Eukaryota; kingdom Metazoa; phylum Chordata; class Actinopteri; order Percopsiformes; family Amblyopsidae; genus Typhlichthys; species Typhlichthys eigenmanni. The sequence goes on along the minus strand of JAODUK010000008.1, from coordinate 3,236,028 downwards.
GACACGCCGCCCAGCTAGAGAATACGCTACTGTTCTACTGTATTTCCCTGCTTTTCAACGCTACTGAAAACACGAGAGAATATGCAGTTTGGTATGTCCTGGCTCCCGTAGCAGCTCTCTGCTTCTGTTTTAGCGTAACTGCGCCGTTCCTCTTGTCATACTATACGCTATCAACAAATTCTTATGGTAGCCTAGCTTCCAACTATGATGTTGATCTGCTGCTATCAAAACAATCATTCAATTAGCAAGGTAGTAATAACAAATAGACAACTAATATAAGTGAGAGACATTTGGTCCCGTGACCCGCACTGTGTAATATACCTTGTTGGCGCACCACGACGCAACCTTCCTATTGGTGCTTGGGGCGTCACATGACACGCGCCTGTGTGTTGGGCTTAAATGTGTTACATCTCTGCAATAAGCCTTCTGTAATAATCGCTATGTACAAGAGTTAGGTGCTTGACTGCAGCTCTCCACCAATAAAGACATATTGGGCCGTGCAATTCCAACAGGGGTGTTGTGCTAAGCAAGCCGTACCATATGGGTACTGTAGCAGGGGGCTTTGTGCGCAGCTGGGGCAGAGGGGGGCTGGCTGGGCAAGGGTGGTGTGGCGCTGGAGGGGTTGATACGTTTCTCTTTCTGCCGACGGTTGCAGAACCAGACGCGGATCACCTCCTTCTCCATGTTGAGCTGCTCTGCAATCAGCAGGATCTCCTCTGAGGTAGGCTTCTGGTTCTATGACAGGAGTGTCATAGATGAGTGTTAAGATAATGCTAATTTTATCAAACGTAGCAATGTGTTGAATACCATTTATATATAAAATCACACACTTAACGTAATGACAGGTTTACTCCAGAAATGTGGAACATCTCAACAACAATAGAAACACTAACCGATAATAACACAACGTGTTGACTGCAGTTTACAATGCTGCTATTCCTTACTAATGTCAGTTAGCTCACTTCAATAAAGCATCCACACATACAAAACAATGTCTCTTACTGACATGACGTACAATGTCCCTACATATCACCCATACAGTACAATGGTCCCCACACATCACCCATACAGTACAATGTCCTTACATATCACCCATACAGTATAATGGCCCCTATATATCACACATACATTACAATGGTCCCCACATATCACCCATACAATACAATGGTCCCTACATATCACCCATACAGTACAAAGTCCCTACATATAACCTATACAGTACAATGGCCCTACATATCACCCATACAGTACAATGTCTCTTACCGACATGAAGGCTCGCTCCAGGGCCACGCGGACGTTGGTCTCAATGCTGGTTCTCTTCTTCCTGCGGCGACCAGGAAGTCCCTCGAAGCCCATGGAGGAGGAGGACAAAGAGCTGGGGCTGGGCAGCGTGCTGTCTATGGACATGGTCTCTGCACACACACACACACACACGCGTGCGCACACACACGCACACACACACGCAAATGCATGCACACACACACACATACAAACACATGAAAAGGCACACACATACACAAATGCACACGCACACACACGCACAACACACAGTTAATGTTGGAATAACTGTATTCCTAATATCTGACAAAAGCAAAATGGAAGACATTCTGAAGTCGTGATGAATACATAAATATGTAAGACTAATCAAATGTACATTTATTTTTTATGTAATGTAACATAGTTTGGATGTAAAATATGATATATATGCATCAGTTTATAATAGTTTACAGCCAATCTATGAATATATTCACTGTCCAGCAGTTCAGCATGAAAGGCACCGTGAAATACTTCCTGTCACACCTGCATCATTAAGCCACTTCTCCAACAGTGGCTTCAGCTTGCACATGTTCTTAAAGCTCAGGTTTAGGGCCTCGAAGCGAGATATAGTGGTCTGGCTGAAGTCATTTCCATACAGTTTACCCATTGCCAAGCCAACATCACCCTGGGAAAGACAAAAAGAGGATGACCATCATTTGCTTCTAAAATATCATATTAATATTGATATATTTCTAACAGGGTTCTCTTGTAAATGCTTTATGAAACATTCAATATAACTCGTATAAACACTACATAGCAATACAAAAACCCAGTTGGTATTTATATAATCACATATCGGTCAGAAACAGAGATGCAGTTTGAAGATGTTCTAATTTCAGAGATGTCCTTGAAACCACATTATTGTGTCACAATGTTACATCACATAGTCATGTCACATTAATAAACCCTATTTTAGTTATGAGTAATAGAGAAAACAGTATGATGTGATGAATACTAGCATGCCTAAAGGCAGGCTTAGTCATTCTCGACAACAGTAACGGAGTTTGTTTTTATCAATCAAAACAAACTGTCATAAGCATCACCCCTCACATTGAAATGCATTGGAAAGTCAAAGGCATTTTTCTTGTGAGCAGTGTTCACCACTTTGTTTGATATTTTTTGAATTTGACCAAAAGTTTATTAGTTTACAATTAGCTTGCCATAGCTGCTATACCTGTATTAAGGGAGGCTTGATAAAGTCGTCATTAGCAATTAGCTTGCCATAGCTGCTATACCTGTATTAAGGGAGGCTTGATAAAGTCGTCATTAGCAATTAGCTTAATTCACAACATACTGTGGAGCACAACACATTGCAGCAGCCTACCTGGGTGAAGCCTAGCTTAATGCGTCTCTGCTTGAAGGTGCGGGCGAACTGTTCCAGCTCCTCGAGGTCGCTGGGCTCCTCTGGGTGAGAGGGCACTGTTGGCACCGCCGTCAAGCCGCCAACACTCACCTCCATGCTCTTGTCTCTCTGCACAGGGCACAGACAGAAAGGGAGAGGTGGGGGTGAGAGCGAGGGGGGTCGAATTAAAAGTTAACATTTATAAAATGTGAGTTTTCCAGTTCCAGGAAATCAATGGAAATATATGAATTCAATATTGCCAATATTGAATATTCAATATTGAAAGTGATTCTGTGACTTTTTCTTATTTACTACAGCTCGTATTAACTACAACAGGATCATCCTCCACACCAATACTGTCAAGAAACAGTTGTAAAAAGGACAGGTGCTTGAAAACAATGCATCGGTAAACTGGGAGTAGGTTGTATCGTTATTGTTTTATAGATATACCAACCACAAAGACGAACATGGCAGGCCAACAATGTCCACTGTTATTTGTAACCTATGTGCTTAGGCCGCATTCAGAGTTCTTTTTGGAAGCTGTGGCCTCTTTTCTACATTATAACCCTATGGAGCCTCTTGTTTACATTATAACCTTATGGAGCCTCTTGTTTACATTATAACCCTATGGAGCCTCTTGTTTACATTATAACCCTATGGAGCCTCTTGTTTACATTAAAACCCTATGGAGCTTATGTTTGTAGAAGCACCATGGGAAGCTGAATATATTTGCTGCAGCGGCGCTGTTTTCAGCAGGTCAGGGCTTGTTTTTCAGGTGAGAAAAGTTCAACTCAGAGGAAAACGCCCTACGTCATCCGCTTTTTTGACAGTTGACCAATCACAAGTACGTAGTGAGACCTGGTGTTTCCCATAACAACCGTAACAACCGTTTCAGCTGCTGTTATTTCTACATGAAAAATGTCCAGGCCAGCACCTTTAATAAAAAAAAGAGGTTACGTCTGAACGCGGCCTTACCTGTGCTTGGAGTCCCAGTCTGGCCGGTGTGGACAGCAGGCCCCCTTGGTTTTGCTGAGGTAGCGAAATTAGATTTGGTGTCGATAGGAGTCCTGTTGAAGCAATACAATATAGCCTTCATACACTGCATGTGATATGTCATGCAAACATTAGCACTGGTAAAAACACCACACACACACACCTTGCTGTCCCTGCTGGGCCTGTGGCAGAAGGAACTGGGCAGGAGACTGCAGTGGGTGGCCTGGTACCAAAACCAGTTGCTGTAGCTGCAACAGCTGTTGGATGTCCTGTCAAAGAGAGGGCATGACGTCAGACGGTGCAGATACTAGCATACTGTAAGGTGGAGCTGTTATCAGGACAACCCATAAGCAGTCAGAGGGATTCATAAACCGGTTTGAAGCGGCAGCCAGCTGCAAATAACAGAGAGAAGCATGCATGAGACAAAAACCCTTTCACCCTCAGAACATTAATTGAGCATGCAGGAGTCTAGTCAAGTCAAGTCAAGTCTAGTCAAATCACATCCATTTGATTTATATAGCCCTTAATCACATTGCAGTCTCAAAAGGCTTTACAGCCTACATTTCACATGGAAACAAACAACACCCCTTTAACCTGCTCCTCCCCCAAGTCTATCATTGTTTCCTACTGGTTTCAAACTGGTTTGAAGCTATTTCTGTAAAGTGTTCTGACTGGTAAGCACTGACAGGATGTTTTCAGGACAAGATTTTCTGGTTTTCTAACCAGGACACGTACGGGTAACCAAATGGACAAATGTATTACATACAGTACAGATATGTTTACCCTGGAAAGGGTCAATTAAATGGTAGTGTATGAAGACTGATAAACAATCATTGCCCGCCCCCCCCCCCCCCCGACAGTCCCCTGTTGGGCAGTTAGGTTTCACATGCTATTTCAGTTGCTAATTTCAGTTGCTTCACTTGCTAATCCTGTGGTAAGTAAAATGGGGGATTAACGTGGAGGGGTGATGCAACACACCTCTTGTGTGTTGATTCAGCATATTGTAGTTCATTCTATACAGGTTAGTTTATATTCATTTCATTAATGTTTTCTTTTTTTTAAATGTTTTGATTTAAGCTTCCGTCTAATGTCTCAATCATGGCCCTGCGGCCACTCTGATTGGTGGAGGGTACCTGGGCGGTGAGCTGGATTGGCTGGGAGAGAGTTAGCTGCGGTGGAGGAGGCGGGACAGGGACGCTTTGGCCCGTCTGCTCCTGTGTGCTCTGTCCCTGGGACTGGGACTGGGACTGGCTGGGCTGAGCTGTTTGTCCCGCCTGCTGCTGCTGCTGTTGAGCGCGCTGGTTGGCTGCTGCCGCTGCCTGAGCTTGCTGATTGGCTTGGGCGGCTGCGTGCGCGGCATGAGCAGCGTGCGCTGCGCTCGACTGCTGTACGGCTGCAGCCAAGAGCTGAGCCTGCGCTTGTTGCAGTAGCAACTGCTGCTGCGCTGGTAACAGAGCTGTCAACTAACACACAGAGGGGGGAGGAGAGGAGAGGAGGGGAGAGGAGGGTAGAGGAGGGGGGAGGAGAGGAGAGGAGAGAGGAGGGGAGAGGAGATGAGAGGATAGGAGGGGAGAGGAGAGCGTCTGGCAGCCAGTGTTTGTGGGTGAGGATGATGGGTGAGGATGATGTTGAGCGACCAGTGAAGTGAGATGATCTTCACTGTAACAACCTCTGGCCTGGTTAGAGCAGCTAGTCTGCTGACACGGACTAGCTGCCTGTGCTGACTAGTCTCAGCCATGGCACTACATGGTTACTATGGTTACTATGGCACTACATGGTTACTATGGTACTACATGGTTACCATGGTACTACATGGTTGCTATGACAGCTAACACGTTACTGTGTTAAAACTGGTTTAGATCAACTACAATAAAGTTAAACTGGTTAAGTTCAATTATATTAAAGTTAAACTTGTTTAGTTCAACTGGTTTAGTTAAACTGCTGGATCACAGACTGGCCTGAAATAAACCAGTCACCAGATAACCTCTAATTATAGATGTGTTATCATTGTGTCAGCTAAGGTATGCACACACACACACACACACACACACACACACACACACACACACACACACACAGTTTGACAGATGTAGGTTATATTGACGTTTCCAATGACTGTAAGTAGCCACTAGGTTACTATGGAAACCTGGAAGGACATTTCAATAGCTTTCCTGCTGTTATACACACACACACACACCTAGCCTATCCTAGCATATTTTAGCCTAGCCTATCCTAGCATAGTATAGCCTAGCATAGCCTAGCCAAGATAATATATAATATTACAATAAATATGAATAAATATTATTTTGAAATATGAATGGAATGCATTTGTTGTATGTTTGTATGTATATTTATATAATCAAATTATGTATATTATTATATACTGTATAATAATATCCTGTTAATGATTTGTAAAAAACACTCCCTGAAAATAGAAATAAATGTTAGATAATATTAGTACTGATATTATATATTATATATATTATATATATATATTATATATATTATATATATATATATAATATATATATGTATAAACTGCATTATATGTTTATATTCATGTCAGAATGTCA
>JAODUK010000008.1:3217310-3229703 GCA_027564635.1 Typhlichthys eigenmanni | reverse complement strand
TTAGATACCTTTAATTTACCTAGGCTATTGAATGGGTCACCAAAACAATTGCCCTCCCAAATTTTTGGAGCAGGAGCAGTCACTGTGTGACACAAACACCTGCTAATGCCAGAAGACTGGAACAAAAGTAAATCCAGGTTCTTGCTGTAATGTACCACATTTGCTGTAAGTAAACAGACTTGTATAGACGCGGAGCAAGCAACGCAAACAACAGACGGACCCACCTGGTTGGGTGCTGTGTCTAGACATGAAACCACTGGAAAACGTTTGACAGTGTTACAATGGAGTTAGCTATATAGGCTCACCAGACAGTTTGACATGATGGTACGACACAATGACACATACATTGTGCGTGAATGGACTAATGTTCAGGTGACTGCGTGTCTGTTGTGTTGTGACTATAGTGTTCGTCCGTTACTCTTCTGCCCTCATTCGCTCGTTCCTGTACAAAAGCAACATTCTGTCCAACGAGGATTGGGTTCGTCCATGCTCTCATGTGTCTCCCTGATTTGCATGTCCCTCCATCGGTATGCAAATGAGGAAAACGTTTTATACTGTAGCGCTGGTATTTAGCATTCAATTCCGTGATGGTTTTGTCAATATAAAATATCATATTCAGTGATTCAGTCGAGGCCACACACCGCAGCTTACCTTAGGCTGAACCATCAACGGCCACGAAACAATAAATCAATTCATCCCATACAAACAGCCACAAAGCTGTACTATCATAACACTTCTTGTGTATGGGAATAGAAAGACACACAGAGCCACATACTGTACAATATGTATACTCCCACACGAACCTTGCTGCTGCACAGGGTTGGCGAAAGTGGGAAAGGGTTGACTTTCATCGACTGGGCCTAAGGGGAGAGGAGGCGTGGACATTGTAAATACATCTTATTTTATTGTAAAACTCTGCTCTATACAACTCTTTCAGAAGGAAATATGGGTGTAACCGCTAGTGGTCACACACGCACATGTACATGCGCACGCACTCTACATGCGCACGCACGCACACACACACACACACACACACACACACACACCTGGTGATTTGATTCGGGACCGTTCCGTTCAGAATCTGGGTGAGAGAGATAGGAAAAGGTGAGCCATTTAATGAGCATAAAAACACACACACACACATACATGCAGATACAATCAAGACTGAACAGACACCCAATGATAAACCATTGTGAAATACAGTGTAATGATATAGTATATATAGTGAATATAGTACATAACGATAAAGCAGCTTTCTGTTATCATGCAACATAGACCTGGAATAATATCCCTGTTGATATAAGACAAGCCCCAACTCTGCCAAGTTACAAACAGTTCACTACCTAGTAATAGTAAGTAATAATTCTAAACTTTTATTGTTTTAAATTGTTCTTTATTTAATTAAATTGTACATTTAACAGTAGGGTTTATTTAAACATTCTGATTTTCTTGTCTTGTCTTTTCACAATGTATTTTCAAATGTTTAAAAAGCTTTTACTTTGTTGTATCGTAAAGCACATTGTGTTTATAATATTAAATTAATTGAAGAAATACATTATACTGTATACATACACACACAGGCACACACACCCACACACACACAGGCACACACACCTGTGCTCTCCAACGGAGAGTCTGCCCCTAGCTTCCCAGCGTCCATTGGTTTTGACATCCTGATATCTGTAAAAGAAAAAAACTAATATTGAAATAAGAGCAATAGTTCAATCAAGACCTGAGGCTAGCTTGATAGCACGTTAGCTCACTAGATAGACAGCAATAATATGGTATTGTTATGTTCAGGAAGAAAAACAAACGCATAAGAGGGTGTATGGGGTGTCACTGAAAGGTTTTGTTGCAGTTTTCAGGTCAAAGCGTAGGTTAGTTCATAAAGCTGAAAGTTACGTTCAACCTACATTCATTCATTAATTCTTTCATTCACTCTTTCCACCAGCTTGTGGCCATAAATTGAGTAGGTTGTGCAAGTGTTTACTTGTTCTAAAAATAACCTGAAAGATTAGAGTGGGAGCTACACCACTTGCAGTGTTTCTTTCTTTGTGTGTGTGTGTGTGTGATTCAACTCATGAGCAGCCATCATTTCCTGTCCACGTCCTGGTTGATACTAGGCTGGGACAGTCCCAGTGGCAAAACCAGAGAGAATATCCAACAATATTTTTTAAGGGAATAGGGCTGGCGGACCAAAATGGACAAAAGGAATAATGTGGTGTGTGTGTGTGTGTGCGTGTGTGCGTGCGTGTGTGTTCGTGTACAGTATGTTTGCATTGTATCTGTTTTGGCTGAAAGGTGGGGGTTGCACTATACAGTACTTTAATGCAACTGTAATCCTTCCAGTGTATTCTGTCTTGTCACAAATGACAGACGGACTGCTAATGCACCCTCCCTATCTCGCGCTCTTCTTTCTTACATTCTCTGGTTTTCATACACAGGCCAACAACCTTGTTCACATGCACGCACGCACACACACACACACATACACACACACATACACGCACGCACACACACACACGCACACAGACACACACACACACGCACACACACACAGCTACTTCCCTTTTGTGAAAACATGCAAATCTACTCAACGACCAACTAATTATATCTGCCACCTGCATAACACGTCTCCGCTCTTGCTACTGTGTATCACTGTTTTTCTCTCCTTCCCCCTCCATTTCATCTCTCCATTTCCCTCATCCTGTCAGTTGTGCTAGTACAGCGCATCCCTTCATCTGGGCTTATGAAACAAGGTCCTGATGCTGTAGCAGATTCTGCTGGAGAGACCTTTGTGGGGAAGCCTACAGACTGGTTAGTCATGCGTGACTCATACCATCGGGGGGCGACAGAGGGATTTGAAGGAGGGTAGCTGGTGGAGATGGTGGTGGGGTGGGGGAGGGGGCTACATAAAAAGCTGATGACAGCTTAATAATAAAGGAAAAAAAAGCTGTTTTGACAAACGGGCAAAACCATAATGGTTGTCCAAAAATAAAAAGGTTAGACAACTGAGGACTTTCTCCCCTTCCTGTTCTGATACAGCGGTACACATTCACACACACACACACACACACGCACACACGCACACACACACACACGCACACACACACACACACTTCCCTCAAATTGACTTAAGAAGCTAATTGTGTCCCTGTACTGATTTTTCAAAATATATTTGAGCATTCAGATATTCCAAGATTACGACCGGCTATTCATTTATCTGCAGTGTAAAAAGACTGGTAACTATCCATTATTACTCAAATTCTAAATACAGTATTGATGCATATTAAACAGAGAGTATTACCCAAGTGTAATATAATATTGGCTGCAGTACAGTTACACTGTAGGCTCTACAGCTAAATGTTTAAGGTCGGCTACTAGTTGTTGATGTAACACATGCATTGGCCTGCCCCGTGAAGGCCAACACGTGTATAAACTACGTTGCAACGTACAATGAAGAGATTCCGTAGGTTTTCTATTGCGATACACAATCTAATGTGCTGTGTGGCTGAAACGTATGCAGACGTTTCATTATACAGTATACCGAAAACATTGTGGTCAGTGATACAGTAGCATGGACAGTATATCTACATTTTGTGTCTTTCTCTCACTTCCCTTCATGACTTCCCGTTATACACAGCTAAACCCAACACTTAGAGTCAGCGAGGCTATTAATATTAGCCTAATTTCTCACTCTGTCTTGCGCTCACTCACTCTAGCTCTCTGCACCCACACACACACATGAGCGTGCACTTGTGCCCATAATTGTTAGGTATGTCAGATAAAGACATCCTCATTCTACCATTGTGCCTCTGTGTGCAGTTTAAACAACAGTATTACCAACTGCATCAAATGTCTGCATTCAGTGGGAACTCAATGATTTCCAATACCGCAGCACAAAGTCATATCATGCTCATTTATTCCACATTCAACCTGTCGCAGTGTAGTTTAGTCATGAAATATAACCCAGGTTTGATCAATGACTCAGTGAGACCTACATATGTCAGTCAGTACCAATCACAGGCTGTAGGAGACCTCTTTGTAATGACACAGTGTGTGTTCTCATGGGAGTATTTCTGTTTTTTTCATCAGGGTACTCTAGGTGAAGAAAAACTCAACTCCACCCAACCCTACTTCTTGATTTAGGACATTCCCCCCTTCTAGGGGGGAATGTCCTGGCTCAACTTCCCTTAAACTGAATCTAGGTTTCACACACCAGAATGGGGTGCCCTGTTTTAATTCCAAGACAACTTCAAGATAATTAATTACATTCATTAGTTTGGATAGACAGTGTAAATTGAGATTGAGGAAAAAGAAAAAGGAATAGTTTTATGAACTAGTTTATCATATTAATAAATAACAATAGTATAAAATAATACGTGTTCTGCTTAGTATTCAGACACAAAATACATAATTCTCACAAAGTGAAGCATATTTGAAATTATTATTATGTAAAGGTGGGCTTAAGGTTTCTGTAAATAAATGCTAATAAGTAACGAATATGGGCCAAAAAAAAAAAAAGTTTAAAAAAGTTAGTTAAAACTACAATGATGAAAGTATATTGAAATAATTCATGTCATTCTAATATTTCTCCACTAATTCAGTTAATGCAGAACAAGAGAGTACCTTCAACAGGCAGACTAATGAAATGTCAAAGGTGTAGTCACTCCATTGGCTTAGGCTCGCTCCAATTTTTAAAGTAATTCTGTAGTGCTCTGCTCCTCCACAGATTTTCTTGCCAAATCTACAGTATGTTAGGCCGAGGATCACATTGTTTTTAAACAATCCAGTTAACGTGTTGCCTGTGTCATTTTGAGCAGACATCAGTGATAGTGATCACATGCAGGCTTTACAGATGGGATTTTAGCATACAAATATCACAACAATGAAATGAGTATGTGTTTACAACAATTTCACACTGGATTCTCATTTTTTTTGGGTTCCAGTAATTACTATAGGTGTACGGTGTCATTGTTTGACCATTGGAATTCATCGATTAGATGATAAATTAATGTTAAATACTATAAATATTTTGGGCATTTGCCTTTATACTAATATACTAATGCTATTTTATGCATTTACTTGTATGTCTTCTGTTTTTGATTCATTATAGGTTGCTTGTTAAAAAAGAGTGTATAGCCATTCTAAATATATATAATTGCAGATTATTTTTTTACTCATTATACTGTACATTAATAAATACAATGTCACATTCACTACTTGTCAGAAACTACAATAAAAGTGAACATCAATATATTTCTAACCTCATTTTTCTGACCTTTTCCTCTGCCTGCCACATACTTTCATCCAGCCATCCCTTTCTATCCATAACACTTTTAACGCTTTGATGTGGCCTAATTAGCCAAGCTGGTTAGACCCAGTGGTATTAATCAACAGCTAATAGTCACACTCTCTCACACACACTCACACCGAACACACACACCTTACCTGGACACAAAGCTTAGTTTGTCCAGATTTAACGTCGGCCAGAAGTGAGGGCAGCGCTAGACACAAAGTCACTCACCTGGCCACCACATACTGGAGAAGTCCATCGCTGTCAAGGGTGCTGTCTTGGTCATATCTGACCCTGTGGGTGTGTGTGATAGAATGCGTGCGTAGTCCCTCACCCTTCAGCTCTGTTTCATCTGTCTATTCTCTCTCACCAAAAGAAGGGGTGCATGAAATGATACAGCTAGCAGTCTCTCTCTCTCTCTCTCTCTCTCTCTCTCTCTCTCTCTCTCTCTGTCTCTCTGGGTCACACCCCCAATAAGCCCCGCCCATCCCCACATCCTGAAAGCTATGATCTACACAAGACAAACACAACAGGAAGTCAGTCGCATGAGTTGGAACTCGACAAGCAGAAGATACATAGAATTCTTTTTTTTTCTTTTCTTTTTTTAATGGAGAGACATGCATTAGGTTAGCGAGTGGGAGACAGAGAGAGAGAGAGAGAGGAGAGATCTCCAAACAAGACAAGATGAAGAAAGAGGGGGATGATGATGGCGGTGGAAAGTGGTGGCGTGGCTGGAAACTGTCGCTCACACACATGCACACACACACACACACACACACTCCCGTTCACGCTCTGTGAAACATAGCTTGGTAGGCTTTCTGACCGTGCGATGAGGTATGACACACAGGGCATACGTGCACGTGTGAACATTCAAAATCTATATGGAATATCAATTGTTTTGATAATTCCATTGCCTGCATTGGTATGATTTACTTAACAGTACAGTAAGTCGTAATTCATTATCTTATCAATATAAACAGTATTGAGTACTACAGCCGTGGGTGTGTGGAGGTGGTCTGGTTGGAGGGGCCTATAAACCAAGAGGAAGGAAAATCACAATCACGACACCACTACTGTATCATTGACCAAGGCAAACTACATGACACACACACACCCACAATGGCACTATATGCATTGGCTGTGCCATATAGATAAACCTATGACACAACGTGGAAAGTTCTACATAGATTTGAGCTATAGGGCTTGTGAGGCATGCTTAGTAAACAGATTTAAAAGACGCTTTAGGAAGGGAAACATAAGACAACGTAGGAAATGGTTCAGCAATATTACTACCTACAGAATATGTCTTGAGGCGTAGGCGTGTGCTCTGTGCCAACTGGCCACAAGGTGGCACTGTTAACTCTCTAAATACACACAGGGCAGCGCGCATCCAATTAAACGCTGCTCTGTCTCTTTTCCCTGCCGGCTCCTTCCCTCTCTCCTGGTCCGAGTTCACTGATTCAAAAGCTTCTGACAGCGGAGTTCCTAAGTTTAACCTTATAAATACTTTATGTGGTGATTTACAGTTGGCCAGTGTGTACTACTGAATAGACACGCATATAGGCTATTTGCAAGTGTACTGGAGCGGCTTTACAGATACATTACAGTAATGATAGGCTTTTTCGGCCTTCAGGGACAAAACAAATATTATAAAATAACATATAAAGTATATATATTTAATATACATACAATAGTGCTAATGTCAGTAAGGTTGTAGACATTCATGTTGATACAGTAACACGGGGCAGTTAACTACATCTTTTAGAGACATCTGTAGAGAAAGACTTCGTTGTTTCAATGTTTGCTAACACACATGCCTTTTCATGGACAATGACATACTGCTTGTGGTGATGGGGTGTGTCTTTGGGTCAAAGGTCGTCTGGGCATCCTAGCTTTGGCCGTGACCTCGGCTGGAACCCCCACCTACCCCTATATCACAATTGAAGTGTGCGTCTTTGTGTGTGTGGTTTTACGAGCGCGCGTGTTTGTTTGATAGGTTCCAATGTGGTGAGTGTGTGTGTGATGTCCCTGTGTGTTCTGTGTGTGTGTGTGTGATGTCCGGGGCCAAAGGGGGCCTTCCTGCCTCAAGGTGGTCTGCGACTTTGGTTTCCATGGACACCAAACCCTGCGACACTTCAATTTTTGCCACTTAGAGGATGTTGAGCCTTCGGCGATTGGCTTTATTTGGAGCAAACATATTTTATATCTACAGTACACTCACACAAGCACACGCTCACACAAGCACGCACACACACACACACACACACGCACGCGCACACACACACACACACACACAGATCACTGCTATATGTAAAGATTACCAACAAACTAAAATATGCAAAAACAAATAAAAAAATTGTAGTTTGATCATGTGAAGAACACAAAACCTAAATGTGACGTGAATAGTAAAATAAATGAAATATGAAAATGCGCACGCACACACACACACACACACGCACACACACAGTCAATCTTATAGTGGGACCCTGGGGGAGGGGAGTAGGGGCAGGCTGGGGCCTCCGGAGTGCCATCAATCACCTCACTGTCACAGCAAGCAAGAGAGAGAGAGAGAGAGAGAGAGAGGGGTGGTACAACCGAGGAAGGGGTGGGGCATGTGAAGAAAGAGATAGAAAGAAGAATAGCAAAAGAGTAGGAGCAGTGAGGAAAACGTGAAGGTGAGAGAGAGAGAGAGAGAGAGAGAGAGAGAGAGAGAGAGAGAGAGAGAGAGAGAGAGAGAGTTCTCCAGGTGAGTTCGGTGTGTCTATCTGCAGCTTGGCCTTCGTGCCGCCTGGGGTCTCTGTAGCGCCAAACGCTGGCTTTAATTCACATAATCCATCATATTCTACGCTGTTATTATAGTATGAGCCAGGCACAGACTAACCTACACTCCTGTCCACTGTAACAAGTGAAACCACACCGCTAGAATACCGTGGTCGCAGGTTTGCAAAGTGAGTGTCAGAACCCCCCCCCCCCCCTCCCCCTTGACCCTTTTTAAGAGATGTCAGGGCAGCATGTAATTACAGCTCCATTTAGCTTAGCTATGCCAGTGGACTGATTAGATCTACACTGGTACACAATGAACCCATAACTAACATTATTGTTAGTCTGTTATCTCCATGAGCAGGGTTCATTTTGCACATATTGTTTTGTAGCATAGTGGTCTGGGTTTCCCAGACAGAAGGTTGTGGGTTATAGACCCATGTTTAAGCATCCTTGAGAAAGATGTCTTACTATCTGCTCCTTGTAATTCCTACTCATTGTATGTCACTCTGGCTAAAAGTGTTTGCTAAATGTAAACCTATTATTTTTATCAACTAATAATAATAATCTCCCAATTTATTTCAATGTGTGCTTCATGGTCATTTCTGCATGCGTTGGTTGGTACTGTAACATTGTCTTTATTGTTAGATATCATTATCTTGGTCAATGGTTGTCTCTTAATAAACATTTGTTTTCATGGGTTAGGCTACTAGACATATTTACTGGGCGTGTGTGTGTGTGTGTGTGTGTGTGTGTGTGTGTGTGTGCGCATGTGTGTGCGGCTCCATGGGGAGGCAGAGCAGTAGAACAAGAAAGGTGAAAGTGCTGTATGAGAACCAGCGGGCACCAAAACATATACTCACACCAGTGACTACCCTGGGACACACACACACGCACACACACACACACACACACCTCTCTAACACCTATTCCTCTCCTGTCCTGTATCTCTCCATAGCTCATGTGCTCTTCCTTGCTCTCCCTCTCTCACACCATTTTCCGGGCCTTTCCCGTATCATCTCCGAAGCCCGTTGGGAGTCCGGCTTGTCTGGACACACGCGGCCGTCTCCCACGGTGACACTGAGGTTCAATCTGCGCTATTTTTTCCCCTTCGCTTGTCCTTCGCCTCTCCTCCACACACAGACACAGAGTCTTGACGTAGCCTTCATGGCGACAGCGGTCCACTTACGACCACAGATATCCACAGAACGTGAATGTAGCAGGTTGTTGTGTTCAGGCAGGGAAATGATTGGGGGGTATTTTGGTAATCAGCTCTATTCTTCCTCTTGGCGTCTCCTGTAGGAGACAAGCTCTGTCTTTTCCTTCGTAACCTCTCGTCAACATCAGTCCACTTTTCTGTAATTCAAACTTTCTCTCCCTCCCTCTGTCTTTTCTCTTGGTGTCTCTCGCTCTCTAGCTGGTCAGCGGCAGCAGCTGTGACATCACCGGACACTGTTCTCGCCCATGATTGGACATTCGGCCACGTTGCCAGGCAACAACAGTGAAAGGTCTCGGTGCGTGTGTGTGTGTGCGTGCGTGTGCGTGCGTGCGTGCGTGTGCGCGATCACAGTGTGTTTATGCGTGTTTATAGCTACGTGAGTGAAAGATGTCTGAGCAATTTTCCACGCCTTGCCGTTTCTCCGTGCACGCGCAGCGCTCAGATGGGCTCTGCGTGTACGCTTTGTATATTAGATTATTGACCATGTTGCGTGCGTGAGGACAGCGAAGCCTACAGGAACATATAGGGTACCCGCGCTCATGTGTAGGCTACCGTGCGCGTCCTCGTCCGTTGCGTGTGCGTAGTGCGCTAATAAACGACAAAAGACGATTGGCCACGCGTCACAGTGCGCGCGAGGCAAACGCGTGTCCAGGTTCGCGCCTCCTTGGACTTTAAACGAACGCGCTCGTTTGCGTCGGTTCGTGCGTGTGCGTTGCTTGCAAGCGTGCACGCGCGCCTAAGCCCCCTGGGGATCGGGTGGTTATTGTATCTGACACAGCGGCTCTTTCTCGCGCCTCATATTTCTGGGCCGATCGATTCCTCTGACTCCCGACAAGACAATAATCGCACCTCCCTCTCTCACTCCATCACTACCATTATTACTGACCTCCCCGGGGAACGAGGGAACGAGGGGGGAATGGGAGAAAGAAGGTATGGGTAGATTGAAGAGAGAGAGAAAAGGGGAGTCAGGGTGAAGGAGGATAGGGAGGAGAGGGAGAATGAGGGAGGAGAGGGAGAATGAGTCGACGGAATGAGCGAGTGTGACGACGAGGAAAGGGGATAGAACTGAAAAACGATCGGGAAGTGTCGGATCAGGGGCACAGAGGTCTCGAGCGGAGAGACGTAGCCTAGACATAGGCAGGTGACTCAGGCGAGGAAATGGAAGAATGGGGGTCCGAGAGAGGGAGGCGCGGGACAGGTGCAAAAGACGGATCGAGAAAGGAGGGAAGGGAAGGGCAGGAAAAAAAGGGGCCAACACTCCGCTGTTCAAAACAAATGACAGAAATACAGAAAGACAGAAATAGAGAGAAAGATAGCCTACTACAGGCTGAGGAGGTAAAAGGAGGGAGGAGCGTGCGCATCGCGGGGAGAGGCAGAAAGAGGGCCGAGCGCAGGTGACAATAACGGAGAGAATTAGCGGAGGAGAGATGAAGGATTCGCGCCATCTTCTTCTAATAAAGGAAGGACTCAGAGATGGGGCCACGCGGAGGGACAAACAGAGGGAGATGGAGAAGGGAGGGAGAGAGGGAAGAAGGAGGGGTTGAGTGGGTGTGGAGGCAAAACAGTGAGAACAGTCACACACAAGCTTGTGCTGGTATAGAGCGGTGATTGTAACGCACGGAAATGTTATTACATTGACAAGAGTACAGTGGTTGAGTGACAGCATGACTCCCAACACTTCCTTTCAATAGAGAATGCTGCTGGGACGGAATGCTCACACACACACACACACACACACATTCACTCAACCATATAGGCCTAGCTAAATACACACCTGCAGTTCAGAACAATCAACACTACCGAGAGACACACACGTGCGCACACGCACACACACGTTATCTTTTGTCTGGAGACTTTGTGTGTGTGTGTGTGTGTGTGTGTGTGCGTGTGTGTGTGCATGCGTATGCTATACTGTATATGTGTATATGTGAATGCCTAATGCTTTGAATCCAGATTAGAATTAAAGTAATTGGCTCCCAATTCAAGGGATTGCTATTTGACCTGGTCACCTCTCTCTCTCTCTCTCTCTCTCCCTCTCTCTCTCCCTCTCTCTCTCTCTCTCCCTCTCTCTCTCTCTCTCTCTCTCTCTCTCTCTCTCTCTCTCTCTCTCTCTCTCTCTCTCTCTCTCTCTCTCTCTCAGACACCCCTCCTCCATTTCTTTCCTTCTTTCATTTCCCCCTCTCTGTTTTCCTCTCCTGTTTATCCTCATCAATATTCCTCCACCTTCTCTCTACACCTCTATCTTCACATCCATCTCTCGCCGGTATAATCCCCCTCTTAACCAAGTTCTCCCTTTTATATTGCTCCCTTTTATTCTATATCTTACATTATCTTGCCTGGATGTCTCTCTCTCTCTCTCTCTCTCTCTCTCTCTCTCTCTCTCTCTCTCTCTCTCTCTTCCTCCAATCCCATTTTTTCTCAGATCGTCTCTCTATTCCTCACTCCATCTTTCATTTGGGCAGTCATGAAAAGACAGGCAGACAGACAGACTTACAGGCAGACAGACAGGCAGGCAGACAGACAGACATACAGACAGACTTACAGGCAGACAGACATACAGACAGACTTACAGGCAGGCAGACAGACAGACAGACAGACTTACAGGCAGACAGACAGGCAGGCAGACTTACAGGCAGGCAGACAGACAGACAGACAGACATACAGGCAGACTTACAGGCAGGCAGACAGACAGACAGACAGACAGACTTACAGGCAGGCAGACAGACAGACAGACAGACAGACAGACAGACAGACTTACAGGCAGGCAGACAGGCAGACAGACAGACAGACATACAGACAGACTTACAGGCAGGCAGACAGACAGACAGACAGACAGACAGACAGACTTACAGACAGACTTACAGGCAGGCAGACAGGCAGGCAGACAGACAGACATACAGACAGACTTACAGGCAGGCAGACAGACAGACAGACAGACAGACAGACATGTGTAGGTTAAGGTGGCTATGGTGTTGGGTGGATGGCTGGGTGGGGTAGAGGTGCTGGATTGGGGGGAGGGTGGGGGCTAGGAAATTGGTCTGGCTAGCGGAACAGCTTTTCACCTCTCTCTCTCTCTCTCTCTCTCTCTCTCTCTCTCTCTCTCTATCTCACCCCCCCC
>JAODUK010000008.1:3159594-3196636 GCA_027564635.1 Typhlichthys eigenmanni | reverse complement strand
CCCCCCCCCCCCCCCCCCCCCCCCCCCCCCCCCCCCCCCCCCCCCCCCCCCCCCCCACTGGTTCTTTTCTTGTAACGCAGTAATGCAGCATTACTTGGATTAGTAATTGTTATTACAGTTTTGGAAATAGTAATTTGTTACTAGAAAAGGGAAATACTATTACAGTAACTAGTTACTAATTACTGCCCAACACTGATCAGGCCATGCATTGCTGCTGCTTTCCAAGTGTACAAACTCATATTGAAAATATCACAATTGCATACTGTACAACTATCAGGCTCAGCCTTTGAATTTAGCACTCAGAAAGGAAAGACAAAGAGGTGCGGTCAAAGCTACACAGCTACACACGCACACGCACACGCGCACACACACACACACACACACACACGCACACACACGCACACACAAACTGATAGCGAATAACAGACCAAGGTCAATGATTAACCACTATCCATTCATTCTCACGGTGGAGAGAGTGGAAACCGGCTGGCCGTGACAAAGGTAATATAACCAAGCCCTTAGTGCATTCAAATACTTTTTCGTGAGACTGTTTTGGTGTGTTCACTATGTCTTTGTTCCTTTATGTTCCTACAAACACTTTTAAAACAGCCTACTGCCTCTGTACATGACAGCTTGTGCGCTGCTAAATAAGTGCGCATGCGTTTGTGTGGAAAACTTCAATCATGGCAGACATGATCATCATTAGCATGGTACTACATCATTTAATTCCTCTTATCATCATAATCATTCGGAACTTTGGAATCCTTTCGTGTGAAAACCCAATAACCTTTAATAACAAATTACCCATCACCATGGGTAATATTACATAAATCACACGCATTCAATCTCCACAAGTTTGTTATCATACTCACATACTACTGTAGCAGGTTTATCCAACAATACAACTGTTCCTCAGCTGCACTACACAGCTGATAAAGACGAGCTATGCAAGTCCAAAAATCCCTCTGATGCGCTCAGGGAATTACCATCCAACTGGCTATTGCACGAAGCTTCAGCAGATCATGTGCTCACAGATGTACTGTATACGGCTTCTACATCTCTGCTACAGCTCACTTTATGGCCCAACTTATCCTGCAGAGGAGGAGGGACAATGGAGGGAGAATGGCCTATTATTGCTCTTGTCGGCTAGCAAATACCACAGCATCCCAGCAGGCCAACAATGAAGAACGCCCTGCCTTCCTCCTAAGCCCCTGGCCGGCACCGCAACCAGCTGAAGACATCAACGTCCCACTGTGAAGATGCTGTTCTCCCTTAGCCACTGAACCTCAGGGTGGTCTCTCCTATGCAAACCCTCCCCCTCCTTACAATAACAGAAAGAATTCACGAACAAATTACTCAGCCTGCTTTTTTCCTTCTCCAGCATGCACTAATAGCTTAAGTTGTTTCATTGTCAGTGTGACAGTTCCATTATTAAGGCACCTATTGAGAAAATACTGATATGTAACACCGTGGCTTGGGTCACCATAAAGTTTAATGCTCTAAAGATGTTTTCTGTGTAAATACTGTTCTTGCTACGCTGCCTTCTCGTGTTTTTAGGACTGGTTGACACGGACGGTGACTGAGTGTTTCCCAGTGCAGAGGTGCATTCCGCAGGGATGAAACCAGAGCTGTCGAGTCTTCTTTGAGGTGACCTGCGAGCGGTGAGGTCGCGGGGTTAATAACCATCTCGGTGTGACAATGGCCACCTGGACGCGAGGAGGTCATGGTAAAACAATGGACAATTTTATTGACCCATTCAAATAACATCACGCGGCACCGGGCTGCTGCAGTTTTAGCGCTTGGCGTCACTGGAAGAATGTATTGTGTTTGATATGGGCCGGTGGGCTTTGTGTGTGTTTGCATATGCTATCAAGCACTCACGAATTCGCGTTGGTTATTAATTATCAAATAGAATAGAAAATAGGCTATTTGACAATTTAGCCAGATTAAAGTCAAGTCAAGTCAATTTTGTTTATATAGCCTTAATCACATTACAGTCTCAAAGGGCTGTACAACCTACATTTCACACGGAAACAAACAACACCCCCTTAACCTGCTCTCCCCCCCTGATTAATATTATCATACCTGTCTAACAAGTTTAGTGTAGGCTTTATATGGACTTAATAATATACCTGTCATTCGCAAGGGATATGCCATCTAATGAAAATTGGATTCGCGTGGCGCAGGCGCTAATCAAATTTCCAAATAACTGGACTCTGAAAGATTAAGTAATTAATCTAATATGTCAATACTGACAGCAATCATGATAGATAGTAAATATACTTCACAGATAGCACCGCCGATGTCTAGCCTATGTTATCAGCGGCACATACACACGCTCATAGGTGGAACGTTACACCCCAAATGTGCTTCCCAAGAGTCCGTGGCCAGCTTCCAAGGCAGCCTTTCCTGGCTGACACCGAGACTTATTGACGCCAAGCAACAAAGTGAGAGGCAGACAGACACTGTCTGGATATATAAACACTGACAGACTGAAATATCTCGCATATTAAAAGTATAAAGGTTACGGCACGCAGTCCGAATACGGGGATATTGGGCTACATTGGATGCGTACGTGTAAAGCAATGCGTCGGGTAGCCTACTTACCTTAAATACACTGAGAAGCCTGTATTGACACAAGACCCAAGTTTTAGAACAACTTCTTTCTTCTCGAAGCTTGAAAATGTTTCCCACTGAATACTGTAATTCCGGGGCGAGGGAAGTTGCGATCTGTACGAGGAACGTTCGACCTTCGAAAGAACTCAGAAAACAACGAAACTCCACTGTCCTCAGTGTCCTGCAGGCTATTTGTTGTAATATATATTCTATGCTTGTAATTCAAGCAGTGAAATTAAAGTTTTCCTCAGTCTGGAAAAGAACTTGGTGAAAATATTTCCAGTGCTTTTCCTAATCTTGACCGTCACTCAGGCTGCGCACAAGGCTGCTCCAAACTCAGCTCACCGCCACCGGACCAGTCTAGCAAAGCCCACCAGGTGCTCATCTACATAACTGCACCGGCTGCGTCCAATCACAATGTGGAGCAAGGTGCTTGTTTAAATATTCAACTAGGAAACCCCCCAATCAGCGCCCCCATTGGGCGGGACCTCTTTCTTTACAACATTGTGGAATGAAATTCAATGCCTGTCCTCAGGCATTGAATTTTTTGGGAAATAGACAAAGTCTACAAATATAAATACAGTTTTTTTGGGAATAGACATACATGAAAAATGTTATTATAATTAAAAATAATTTAATTTAATGAATTATACTTTGTTCAAATAGTCTTCTGAAATATATAGTTTCTCTCCTCTCCACAATAGCCTATTTGATCTGAGCCATAATGTAGACCTACAGGATTCTGTCATTCTGTTTAACTCTCAAGTTAACTTTATTACAGACCGTTGACTGTGTGTAAATGTATAGCATTACCGCCCTTGGCTGTAATGAATGTGATTAAAGGGTTCACCGTGAAAGACAGATGGACTAAAAGTTTCAGTAATATTTAAAGCAGAAGTGAGGTGTAGGTTATGTTAAACTGTTCAAAGACTGCAGCTGTCTGTGCTGAAAAGGAACAAAACACAGTGTTTACCTGCAAAGAGAAGAAGCAGGCTGTGCCTGCACTTGCCCAAGAGGAGGGAAACTTTAGAAAGCTCAATCAGCAACATGGGACAATAAAATAATTTAGCATAAAGTCAACTCCTCCTTAAAGCCTAAATGGCATGGTGTGTGTGTGTGTGTGTGTGTGTGTGTGTGTGTGTGTGTGTGTGTGTGTTATTGTCTCATGAATGTGAGACATGTTTCAAAGACTGAAGCAAGCCAAGAACGTGTTAAATTTTGATCCCTGCCTATACCTTGACCGTGACTAAGTAGACGTCGTACTTGCTGCCTATAACCAGTCATTCTCTGCTGGTTCTTAACATGAGGGTTGTGTCATTATTTATGGTGTTTTTCACCTTTCTCTTTGTATCTCTCTCCATGTTTTAATCAAGAGCTGGCCCAGGCTGTTCCTTTCTGCATATCATTAGCATTCTCTCACCAGTTTCTAACTAAACGCATTTCCACCAGCCCCCATACTGCTGAAAAGATAGTCTTCCATTTAGGTCAAAGCCTTTTATTCAATCCATAGCTGAGTTATGAAATGTATTTACTTTGCACTTTTCTGTTTAGCGATTAGACTGACATTATTAAATCAATCTTTTTGTCGTTATGAGTTTGTACATTGATGTGGTGTCCATCAAATGTAATCTATAGTCGATTTAACAGATGCGTTGAAGGATCTTCTTTAAGATGGCATATGTGCTTGTTTCTAACTTACTAACTAACCATTATCCGGTAAACAAAACCATTCTTCAGTTCCTATACTGTGGTTTCATGCCTCTCCCTCCTCTTTCAGTCTTTTTTTAAGGCACATTGTCCACTGCCTGAGCTTTGTTGGTTGTCTTGGCAACTGCAAATCCCCTGGCAGAAGTTATGACCTCTTCAGTATTATTTCCATTCTTTGCCATGCGCACCTCTTCTCTCTCACTGCTTTGTGTTCCTGTCTTCAGCCTGGTCCGTCTTTCATATCGCTCCACACATAAAATACACAAAACTATCTCTAACAGCTTCCTCTCTGTCAATCAGAGCTCATCTCGCGTTACTGAGT
The DNA here is from genome assembly GCA_027564635.1 of Typhlichthys eigenmanni. Lineage (NCBI taxonomy): Eukaryota > Metazoa > Chordata > Actinopteri > Percopsiformes > Amblyopsidae > Typhlichthys > Typhlichthys eigenmanni. Next base: position 3,191,991 of record JAODUK010000008.1, on the reverse strand, counting down.
GAAAACCTGTGGAGCGTATAAAAGCAGGCCTGATCCTGTGAGGAATTTACTCAAAAAAGAGAGAGGGTAAGGGAGAAAGTTTCCAGTTAATGAGTCAGCAAGCAGTAAAAGACAACTGACATGGTGAGGAAGGATACGAAGAAACACATCCATTAGTGTTTTGCTAGGTGGGTGTCTACAGTACTGAAATATGAAATGTATATAAAACAAGCGTCTACATTTGATTCTTAAGTGGGTGACATGATACATAATTGGGAATACAGTATGCGGCATACATTTATTAAGTAATATCTGAATAAAAAGTGTGACTGAATCTGAGACATGTATGAGATGAGAACATACGTAGACACAAACAGAAACACATGAACACAGGCACAATCGAATAGACCAACATTAACATATCGGCACAAACACACACACACACTAATAAACACAAATGAGCAGACACACACACACACACGCACACACAAACACAGAATATACACAGCTACACAGTGCAGTATGTGTTTACACACCCATACAGCACACACACACACACACACACATCCCCACCCACTGTTGTGGTAATAGCAGCTGCAGGGCTGCATGAACCTGACAACAGAGATCAGCACCAGAATGTGAGTGGGGCTGCAGTATGTTGGGAACCAACACAGACCCACATACCAAGCATCATGCCCTCTCAAACATCTCCCCCAGTGTCTTCTTCATTGGGAACATTGTAATACAGGGACTGTCTCACATTCACCGTGGCTGAAATAAAACAATCCATGCCCCTGGCTCTAGCACAGATCCAGTAACTACCAGCTGAACACTGTTCTTTTTGTCAAGGGCTCCATTAGCCCTTTACAGTCCTTCCTTGTTTGGAGAGACATTACAGACAAGAGAGACGAGGCCCAAATTAGTGTGTGTGTGTGTGTGTGTATGTACAGTGAGTGTGTACAGTGTGTATTTGTGTGTGCCTGTGTGTATGTACGATGAGTGTGTACAGCGTGTATGTGTGTGTGCGTGTGTGCCTGTGTATGTACAGTGTATTTGTGTGTGCATGTGTAGTGTGTGTGTTTGTGTGTATGCACAGTGTGTATTTGTGTGTGTGTGTACATGCATAGTTATTTACAGTAAAAGTCTATACCCAGGTTATTAGTGCCTGGGGTATAGTCGGTGTATATTTGATTGGCCCCCGTGGAAGCTTTAGAGGTGGTAGAGGTGTCAGGGGTCACAGGGTCAGCATTTTACCTCTGGGGGGTGAGAGTGTCATGTGGGGATCAGGGTGCATGTATCTAGCCTTGAAGCTGTCTTTTAAAGTGTTCAAAGTGGAAAAACTTGACGCAGTGCCTCTCACTTTTCACAGCATTTCCAATGTTTACCTATGCTGTGTTTTTTCTCAAACATTTATTTCATCATATTTGCCAAATTAAACCATCTACAGTATCTTTATAGTCTACATACTGTGGAGGGAAAGGCACAGTGAATGAACCCAGGTCATTTGTGATGCCACCAGTGTCCCGATGTGAATACAGAGTGAGCGCATATTATGCTGGAGTCATAGAGTGGCATCACCACTGCAATGTCCCTTCCTGCGGTCATGAGACTGGACACATGTAAGGCGGTGTGATGAGGTCACTGTTGTTGGGGAATGCTGGGGTGGGGTGGGGGGGCCATGAAGGCTCTGAGGGAATGTGGGCGTGTGTGTGTGCGTGCATGTGTGTTCGTGCTTGGGATGGGCTGGTGGTTGAGTACGCTGGGGGCGGGAGTTTCATGTGACCCCTCACACAGTCAGTCAGGTCCCTGGAGACCCTCTCAGCTGTAGTCTCTTCCTCTCTTCTCTTCCTGACTGGAGGCAGTGGTGGAAGGGGGGGGGGGGTGGAAGTAAACGTTTTAGGTGTCATGTTCCCCCATACCCCCTCACCACGCTTCAGAAATCCCCCGCTTCCCTATGTATGTGTATGTACACACACACACACAGCATATCAAATGCAAACACACACAACATTCTAACAACTTCTCAGTCCAACTCAAACATGGGCATTTCCGTCGAGGCCACTGGGAAAAGTTTAAATGCTCCTTGGAGGTTATGAACTGTTCTGTTATTAATGAGGAAGATGTCTGCCTTTGTGCGTCTCTTCAACAACTGTCGTCCCGTTCTAACTGTCAATCTGTCTCGCTTATAGAATTTAGTTTCCTTTGTCCTTCCCTTGCATCCCTCTCTACGGTCTTTCCTCTCCTTGGCTAGATGTTTTCCTGAGCTAGCCGCCTTCCTTTTCTCTTTCTTCTCTCTCTCTTTAGCTCTTTGGAAATGACTCACCACAACCATAGTCGGATGTGCTTGATTTACTGTATGTTGGGCCCTCCACCCATTGATCTTACCAATTACATGTTGGGCCTCTCATTCAGTCACACACAAGCCTTAACACACTTGTCTGAAGCTTAAACAGTAGTTTAGCTCAGCAAAATTAAGACTTTATTAAATGTTCAAAATTGCAAAGCCCAAGGGAAAATAATCACATAATTTATTGCAGTCATTTGAAACATTGGCCTCAGGACACTATCTCCATGGAAACCCAGGTCCAACCGCATTTGGGCCACAGCTCCTGGGCCCTAACGCTCCCTCCCTTTATAAAACTTACAATAAGACTGTTGCTGGCTCCTTCCAGTGAGAGTGAATGCTGTGGCGAACTGGAAGGCACCAGGCCTGGGGGGATTGGGGTAGTGCAAATGAGTGCCATGGCTATGCAGTGAGAGGTGGTGCTAAAAATACACATTGACACATGGGCCCCAGCTCACAAACAGGGTCGTAGACAAACACACATGCAGATGAAGGGGGAGCATTCAAACACAATCTCGCACACACAGTAATATATGCACATAGAAAATGCAAATGCATGCTTTTATAATATAATAATAAATTAATTATGAGACTGATCAGTATAAATATACAGTACTGTTCAAAAATGTACTCTGGTAGTGCTCAATATTTTCAAAAGCAGATCCAGTTATTTTGCACAAAGATGTGCCAACTAGTAGTATTGAGTGTGTGTGTATATAGTATATATATATATACACACACACACACACACAGTATATATAGCTTGTACAATCATGTTTTTATTATCTTAGAAATATGTCAAAAATGCGATAATTTTTAACTTTTAAAGACACGTCACATCTGGATTACTGCAACAGCCTTTAAACCAGCCTGACCCAAAAATGTATTGATCGACTCCAAACTGTACAGAACTCAGCAGCCAGGCTTTTAACCTGAACCAAGAAACATGACTATGTCAGCCCTGTTTTAGCTTCCTTACACTGGCTCCCGGTATGTTTCAGGATAGATTTGAAAATGTTATTGATTACCTTTTAAGCTCTCTATGGCCTCTCTCCCTGTTATATCTGTGACCTTCTAGTCACGTATGCACCTTGAGGTCCTCGGGCAGAGGTCTGTTGTCTGTTCCACGGGCCCGACTCAAAACCAAAGGAGTCTGTTCTTAAAACATGCTTTTATAAGAGAGCCTTCCCTGATTTTATTATTACATTTTATACTATACTGTTATTTTCTAGTTTTTTGTCTTTACTAGTATCACGTATATTTTATTGTATTTACCCTTGTGAAAGCACTTTGTATGTGAATTTGAAAAGTGCTCTATAAATTAAGCTTATTATTATTGTTATATTGTTGCCCTCCGTGGGCAAAATATGACCCATTGTTACTATATGTTTGGTGCAGAAAGTATTGTATATGAGCCTGCCAAGCATCGTAAGCCTGATGTAATGGGATCCTGGCAGTCCGTTTCATGGGAGAGCGCTCTGTAGGGCTGTGGTGTTTTTACCTGGGTGACCTCCTTTGCCATAACAGCGATTGACAGCACTAAGTTTAAACTTAACTAGAAACCATTTTAACTGTTAGCATACATATTTGCACTGATTAGATGGGGATCTTTTAGAAGATTGGCAGGGTAAAACTTATTTGAAGAATCTGCGGTATTTGTTTTATTTGCAGGCAGGGCTCATTAAAAATAATACATTTAGCTAATTGTCAACCTCTTTGAGTTCCTGCATACTTGTAGGTTTACAAACGCTGCGTTACTCAAACTGGCAGGGAGGCTACCAGGCCTGGCTTCCACCCCCCACAGCCCTAGACTAGAAGCAGACTGGGCCACAACTGCCCAGGCAGTATATCAATGTGTGTGTCACTGTATGACAAATGTTTGGGACTATGATCGCATGCACTTGCCGGTGCGAAAATAAAAGCCGTTTGTGTGCGACTGAATGCAAGCTTGTCTGTGAAAGTGTTAGGTAGAAAAGACTGCGATGCTCCTCGCACCCCTTATAGTTTGTGACTCAACTTTCTAATGCTAAAGGTGATCACCGGAGCGATATCGTGTATCACATATTGCACATACAGACCGTTAACACCACAAATGAGAAGTCTGTGTGCAATCAGCTGGCACACCTGACCATTAAATAGTGCTTGAGGCCTGTGTTATTGCTGGCTTTGATAGCCCTCTAGTGACCACAAAAGTGTACATACCAGCCAAGACATACAACCACAATCAACTCTAATGAGGCTAAATGCACCCTAGCTGTTGCGACTGGGACATTCTGGCCACTCGTAAGACACCTGTAAGTCTTGCATTTGTTTCAAAATGTTTTCATAGCTTCGCACACCATGACTCCATGGCTCCGAGTGTGTGTGTGTGTGTGTGTGTGTGTGTGTGTGTGTGTGTGTGTGTGTGTGTGTGTGTATGTCCAATTGTCGACCCATTCCATACTCATTCATGCATGTTCACATTTAACACCTACGGGACCGTGTTAACCTGGTCTACTCTTGTTCGCCCTCTCATGAGACCAAATCATTATTACCAGTGGGTCTCAGCCAGTGTTTACTAGAGACCAGAAATGGCTGTATGCCGCAAAAGAAATAGGGTGTGAGGTCAACAGTCCTTAAAAGAATCTGATTACATCATGAGAAATCGTTTCTGTTTCCAAGCAAGAGAGAAGGGGGGTGGGGCAGGGGGTGGAAGAGGGGTAAAATACAAATTCAAAACACATGAGCATTATTAGCGTGGTGGCAGTACAATGATTTGACACACCAGAATTTTTTTATTTTAATGTATGGCGTCACACACAATGGTCGGTCTGGCTGTGTGTGTGTGTGTGTGAGACTACTGCTATACATGTTACAGGTATAGTCAAGTTGTAAAGCTGAACATAACTACGTACAGATATCTAGATGCACGTGTGTGGGCATGTTGGTAAGTGGGTTGCGGTGAGAGGGTGCATGAGGAGAAATGTGCCATGGGTGGGCATGTAGGTGGGTGGGTTGCGTTAAGAGGGTGCATAAGGAGAAATGTGCCATTGGTCAGGGTGCATGGGAGGTCATGCAGGATTATTCAAGGCTTCTAAACAAGTGTCAGGCACTCAACCAATGAGGCTTTAGCGCTCGTGGTACTTGAGTTACATTAGTATTGCTCAACTAATAGTACCTGCACAATAATTATACAGAGGATCGTTTTAACCATTCACATTCTCACCCCATGACAAAAGACATTTTGCTTGTTTAAAGGCTTATTCTTTATTGCAAAGAGCAATCCAGTTCATTTTAATTAGGCATATTCCAGGAATGAAATGAGAAATGCAGCAAAGAGCCTAAACAGACTTCACAATCCAACTTCTGTCAGTTTCAGTATTTCTGCCAACACGGCAGCACTTTTATCTCCACTGTGTGTGCAGTGAAGGGTTGAGGAGGTACCAACTGTAGAAAACTAAATGTGGCTGCAGCATTATGTATTACATGGTAACACAGCGCCATGCTGTAGTGTTCCCTGGTAACAGTTGAGGTACCACAACAGCACACACACAAAAAAAATACCACTCATCGGGACATTGTCATATACAGAGATATTGACCAAGGACAATTGTCTATGCAATCCACGTGCAACATGACCCATGAACACGAATAAACAGGGTATAAAATGGATGGATTATTGTTTATTCCTTTGAGTCAGTTCAGGTTTAAAGTGTGTAATATAACAGCGTCTAAATTATAGTTATAAACTGACAGTACCAGCACTGTAAAGGGACACCGCCTCTATTGTGCCATACTCCTGTGCAGTTGTGCGTCCGAAACATTGCAGTTCAGAGAATGATATTAAACAAAAAAGGACTGTCCCTTTATCAGAGCAAGAACTATATGAGAGTCCTATTTCAAAGTTATTTTCTCGTAAAGTAGTTTAAACGGGGTCGTGGTCAGGTGACAAAGCCTCTCTTTCACTCACACACACGCACACAGTATACTGTATTTCTGAATTAAAAGAATTCAGTGTCACCTTCAAACCCACTGCAACTGATTAGCACACTCTAAATGGATGTAGCCAAAGATTGCCCCACATTGGTCTTCTACAGCATGTCATTTGCAGTAGTTAAAACACTACAGTTACAATTTTATAGAAAAATCATATATCTAAGTTCAAATACAACCCCTACAAAGTGCCTTAATAATGGTACCTGCAAAACTGAATACTGGTTCTGCCCAATTCTATTTGCTCAACGAGCCACATTCAGTCCCCACCGCATCTTAACAAAATAGTTACTCTGGTCAATAATGAATATTTAGAGAGCTGTAAATACGAAACGCTTCATCTGCTCATGGAGGAAAATGGCTACGCCAATGACAGACAACAACTTCTTCTCAGCATCAAGCTCACTAATCAACAACAGAAAACCAGCCAATGAAAAGGCCCCTACTGGCTGAGGGAAGCAAACAGCTTCTTCTTCATAATCATCATCATCTTCTCGCCAACTACAAGCAATGAGCAGGCCTTATCCAGACCAAACCAAACCAAACCCAAACCTAACAATTGGAACACTGAAACAGCAAAATGCACGGGCGGATATCTTAACACGGTCTACGTTACCGAGCGTGAAAGCAAACGAACAAGAGCGGTGTCATGTTAAATACAGAGCCGTTGACAAGAGAGGATACTGTGAAGGAATGCAGGTCAAAGGGCATCAGAGTACACTGGTGGGCAGAGAGCCCTGGGGCTACCTCTCTCTCTGCTCACTCGCACTCGTTCTCCCGCAGCACGTCGTACATGTTGACGGTGAGGCGTGGCGGCGCGTTGGCCCTCCTGCCCGGGTGGCCGCCGCCCTCGCCCTCGTCGTCGCCGTCGGCGTCGTCGTCCGCGTCACGGTCCCTCTCCTCCTCCTCCTCCGGCTCGCTGCTGGACTCTCCGTCGTCCTCCTCCTCCTCCTCCGCGGGGGGCTGTACTGGGCCTCCTGCTCTTCCTTGCAGGGCCACGATGTCCGGCAGGTAGGTGTGGCTCTCCCAGTGTTCTGCGGGCGACAAACATCCCGCGGTTACGGAGCATCTGGGCACAGTTAGCGCTTTGACGCTATCCCTTCTACACGCAAAACAGACTTGGAGAGTGGCATGGCTGCGGTCAAATTTAAGACACGCAATTGGACGTGGCGAGCGTGACCTCACTCTTCCCTGGAGTGCCTGTGAATGTGGACATGGTGCTGTGACTTTCCTTTGCATCGCTAGTGGCTACTGGCTACATACTAGACCTTTGTTAAACAACAATTTTACTTATTTAATTGTATATACACACAAGGTGTGAAGAACACATATGACTTTTTTTTATTTAAAAATAATAATGTATTTCAATATCTTTATTATAAAGTGGTTCTATATGACTTTCTGCCACTAGATGTCACACTAAGCACACCATGATCTCAGACTAAAACAAATGCTCCATGGGCCACACACACACACCTTAAACGTTAAAACAAAACAAAAAACAGAGGAGCTCAGATTACAACAAAACACACACACACACACACACACGAGTGGGATGTCATTCTCCACTGAGGACGCAAATCCTCCATTAGATCTTTACACATACTGGATGTTTGCCACCATATCATAGGACCTTTGAGCATCCTATTAAATGTTGAATAACACCACATGGCTGCCATTCCTCTCCCTGTTACCTCTCAGGCAGCTGTACCCAGGTGGTCGGAAGGACAGACATAGTCTGCCGTCTACTGCCAGCCTCAGGAGACTGTTGGCAGCTCTGTATACGTCGTTGCGAGCTGCTTTGGCTGTTTTATAGCCCCGTCTCTCTGCCCACGCTAGAGAACACAGAGAAAGCAGAGACAGGGAGATGAAAATGCATTAGTCATATTTTACATCTAACAAGTCATTCGTTTTTAAGAAACATTGTTCCAGCTCAGTACCCGCTGACAATACAACATCTGCAGGGTAGAAACATGTAGCGCTGGTTTACTCAGCCTGGCTTCCAAGTGATCCATTATGGGTGACTTACCTCAGCTGTCATGACACAATAAATTGGATCGTGCAAAATTGTGGCTTCGTGCAAATGCGCCCCAGCTTTTCTGGCGTGCTTGTTTTTTCCGCTTTGCTTTCTCAGCTAGCAATTTATGACGATCGAAAATGTTCAGTTGCCATTTATTTACAATAGTGCTCGTAAAACAACACGTCGCAATTAAACTTCCATGCAAAACGAGCGCGGCTACTCGGTTAAATCACAATGTCGGGCACAGCCAGAGGATGCTTGGCTGGCGTGCGTGCACGCTTGTGCGTTAACGTGCACCGGCAGCTGCATACATGGTGAGGTGCAGTAAGTGAGACAAAGGCCTCACCCTCACACACATCCCAGGCGGTCCAGTTGAGCTCCTCGGACGACGGCACCTCGTGACGTGGGTTATCCTGGAGGCTGGGGTGATTGAGCTTCAGCACGTTCAAGAAGGGAATGCGCTCACACATGTAGCCAACGGAGCTGTAGGGCTCCTGCAGCTGAGACACTGGGTAGATGCCTGCCAGGATCTGAAGGAGACGGGATGGAGAGGGATGAAGAGATAAGACAGACAGACAGACAGACAGACAGACAGACAGGCAGAGAGAAAACATGAAAACACAATCTAGACGTTTAGTTCCAAGACCAAACACACAGGTCAAAGGGTTAAACAGTGCGTTTGCCTGGCACACACACACCTGTAGCTGTTTGTTGACAACAGAGGGGAAGACGAGTCCTGGGCAGTCACACAGTTTGACTGTGGGAGTGAGGTAGTAGGTCTGGAAGTATTTGGTGTGGCCTGGGGTTCGAGATACACTAACCACCTTCCTCCCCACCAGGCTGTTTATCACAGATGACTTCCCAACGTTGGGGAAACCTGAAATACACAATGAGAGCGCAATTACCGCCCACAAATCCCCACATCTAGCCCCTCAGGACAGCCCGGGTTTCATCCACGCTCGGCTAGAGGGTATCCACCTATGCAGCCCAGCGTGAGAACCCCATCTTTGTAGAGTTCTTGAGGATTGCTCATCTCCATGGCGATGTCACTGTGGTGCTCCATGAGGACAGACTCTGCCCCTTCCTCCGGCAGCTCGGCGACGGCGTCTCTGTGGATCTTGTGCTCCCAGCTGGACAAGTCAACTAGCAGGAGTCAGGGGACACCAAGTGTCATTATTAGTTCAGGACTCCGCTGCCAGAATCCTCACGAACACAAAGTCAGCGGATCACATCACTCCTATTCAGATTCAGCTACATTGGCTTCCTATAGTTCTGCATAAACATCAAGACCCTCCTCCTCACATACAAGGCCCTCCACAATCTGGCTCCCTCCTACATCTCTGACCTTCTCCTGCCATATACTCCCTCCCGATCTCTCTGCTCCTCCTCTACAGGACCTCTCGTCACCCCCCCGTTCCACCTCTCTATCATGGGGGCTCGGGCCTTTAGCTGCTCTGGAACGCACTTCCACTGCACATTCGACATGCCACCACAGTCACCTTGTTTGCTAAGCTCCTCAAAACCCATCTCTTCAAGGTTGCCTATGACATTTGACCCTTTGTTCTACTCTCACCTGACTGTTTTGTATATATTTCTCTGATAAAATGTCTATTACTATAATATGTATATTTCAGATAACTGTTTTATATCTATGTATTTGAAATGTAAGATGTCCTTGAGTGTTTACAAAGGCGTCCCAAATAAAATGTATTATTATTATTATTATTATTATTATTATTGTGTTAGGTGTGGAAATTGTGATCAATGTGTGACACAGAACACAAGACAGACGCCGGTATCAGCAGAAACCCTATGGCTTCCTCGTGAGAGTGTCCAAAGGGAAGGCTAGTCAGACCCCCACCTCTGCCAGCTGTTATCTCCTGACAAGCCTTCATGATGTCAATGGGACCCCCCGCCTGTGACCAGCCGGCCTTCGTCCTCATCCTCTTCTTCTGCAGCACTGCGCAATGAGAGAGACAAAAACAGAATTCAAACAAACAAACAAACAAACAAACAAACAAACAAGTAATCTCAGGTGTCCTTCCTCTGCCTCTCAAGCACATGGACCATTTCCTCACATCACCTGTGTTGTAGGGCTGCCCAGGGTGGGAGGTGAAGCAGACCGTTTCCAGGTGGGGGAACTGGGAGGCCAGGTAGTGTTTCCAGGCGATCACTAACGGAGGCGGGCACAGGTCGATTTTGTTCAACACCAGGACCACGTGCTTCTGCAGCTCCACTGTGATGTAGTGGTACAGGGACGGAGGGAAGTGCAACACCTGAGCAGTGCACAAGGAAAGACAAAGGGAGAGAACGAGAGCGTAAGCTAGCCTGTGGAAACAAAGCCTGTTCTAATGAACTTTAGCTTTGACAATCTCAGGCGGAGGTTGTGTCTGGCACTATCTAGAGGTCACCTGAACATGATTTGAGTAGACCGTTAGACTATGCTGCCCCCCTGAGGTTAGAGACCACCTACCGGGTGCCTGATGTCGACAATGAGCAGGATGATATCAGACATCTCCAACACTCTCCACAGCTGCCTCCATGTCTAAAAGACGAAATGGAGATTGTGATTTTACAGTTAAAACAACACAGTTGTTATTAAAATAATAGTCTCAAACTAGTTTGTAGCCCTGACATTGTTAAATGGTGTTTATTTACCCATGATTCATAATGTAGTGTAGCACAATCCTACTGTTTAAAATTAGGCATATACTGAAGTTCAATGGATACATGTTTAAACTTATGAAAACATTTGTGAAAATGGGAAACTGACAGAATGACCTCTTTAGAAGAAACAAATAAAATTAACATCTGGGTTTGAGAAAAAGGTGAACCTATCATATGGAACACACATCAACATCAGCAAATAAATAAATAGATAAACAATAAAAAATGAAAGGAAAGAAGGCCCAGGTTAAAACTGTTGGTAATGATTTACACATCATACAAAGACACATCTGAAGCCGCTCACTTCCAGATTGTGTTCATAGTGGCTCAGGGAGCCAGGTGGGTTTCTGGAATGCAGGTCCTCCATATACTCTCTGTAGGACTTCTCCTCCTTCCTCCGCAGCTCCTCACGTGTCATCTCATAGGTCCAGGGTGGTCGTCTTGGGAACGACAGACCTGGGCACACATCATTTAGCATCCACTCATGAAGTAACGTTTGTTTTGATTAAGGATTTATTAAACGGGGTCTGGTCTCTGGATGACTGAGCATGGCCAATAGGGAGCAGAGCTGTCACAAAATGGCTACCAGTACCACTCACACACTTACGTGCATATGTGTACGTGTTTTGTCCAAATGTGTGCTTCCATTTCTCATCAAAACACAATGGTGATAGGATTTATGCTTGAAGCAGTTGCTAAAATGAGGGATTATTTGCAACGGTTTTAGTGTGTCTAGCTTGAAAGTGCACAAATCTTTCTAGAATGAACTGACAACCTAACCTAAAAGCAAATGCCACATTAACAGTCTTACCTTTCTCTACAGGGTAGACGTCACAGATGTCAACTTCAAATTCTTTATCTGATACAGGCTTCAGAACCTTCTCCCTGGCTTCCTTCTTTCTCTTCTCCACCTCCTCTTTGCTCTCTTTCTCAAAGTGCAGTCGGAACCTGAGCAGAAAGACAGGCAAAGCAGGCTTGCAGTCAAGGCTTGACAAGTCCATTCTGAAACTCATAGGCTGTCTAATTTTAATCTTATGTGGCCTATTTTACATTTGGTTTCCACATGTTCAGACGCACTGTTCCAATTCAATTCTTAATAAATTAACTTCTGCCCCCCCCCCCACACACAAACAAAAGGGTCACCATTCCCAACCAAATAAGGCGGGCTATACTGTGCGATAAGTTTAATACGGTTGCATATTTCACACGAGGCCAATGAGGAAAAATAATAAAATACAAAAAGAATAAAGTGTTTAGCCACAATCACCCTTGAAACAGAGAAGATTCAAGATACTGTAAATATTTTACAAAAGGGGGCATGTAAAAAAAAAAAAGATTTACAGAATTTAGCATATTGACACCTTACTTGTTGGGGTCATATCTGCCATCTCTACTGGAAGGCTGTTGGTTTATTCTCTTTATATCAGTGGTCTCACTGTCTGACGTGTCTGACTGCCTGTTTTCTCCGCGCTCCACACTGGCGTTGCGACTGCTCGGGCCAGAGCCTGTGTCACCTGAAGAACATGGTAATGTTTGTCAGTGGTCAATGGTCATCTAATTCCGATTATACCCATTTACTTTTTCCATAGATGTAGGCCCACAGAACATGTTTTTCAACATATTGTCCACAATGTCAGTTTCGTGTTAATGTATCTGGCTGCCGTACTGTGTAACATTGCTGTACCCGTACAGTAGTCTAATGTAGCCTAGCCGTATTTGAAAGCAGTTTTGGACAACTGTACCAGTATACGATAAGCAAAACTATAGCTCATATTGTGTACAGTATGCTTATTTTGATTGCGATGCTAGCTTACAGTACATTCTTCCTGGCTACACTATATGAGCTAAATCAGTCAATGGTCTTAAATCGCAAACAGACAAGCCAAATAAGTTCACCCAAGATTACCAGGTAATTGAAATACAATTACACAATCATAACACCCGCCATGAGTTATGTGATATGCACATTAACGTAAACAAAAGCAGTTTCGCATAAAATACAAACTAACTGTCCCAAGATATATTTTCTTTCCCATACACACACAGATCACGCGTGAACATTATAAGCTCAATAACATTCTGATGACGTTTATGAGCTAACTGTACATTAGCAGCAAATAACGCTAGCTTACTGAACAGTAATGTACTAGCTTCATGAAAGAACATCAATCGCTACCTCTCTTTCGTTCCCGTTTGACTTGCAGTTGTTTCTTTTTCTGCTTACTGCTAAATGGCTTCTTTCTAGGCATACTCTTAAGGAAGTAGGATCAATAATTGTTATACAGTAAGATATAACTATTAACCATTCCTACTTAACTTTAGCTAGTCATCTAACTAACGTTATTTACATTCGTGAAGTTTCTCGACTCCTACACTTTTCAGTGACGCCATATCCACTGCAGAGAATGGTGAGCGAAACCACTTTTGAATGTGCACAAACCGATCTATATATTCCTATATAACAGATCTATTTTATGTAGGTTAACATTGTACGTTATATAACATTTATCTTTTGGCTTCGTCAAACTTATTTTCAATATATAAATATATGGGTAACATTTGCTTAACATGCACCCCTTTTTTATACCGAGATTGGTTTAATCAATTTTGTAATGGTAAACCATGTGGTAAACACGTTACATGATGCCACATCACATTCAACCATACAACAGGTGTACATACATGACCTATCGATGTAGATTATCGTATGATATTTCACAATATTGTTAAATAAAATATACATTCGTAAAATTGCAATAACAGAATATATCACCATGGATGACGAAATCACAACGACAAAGATTGCTGAGGGTTTATTGTAATAAGCGAACAAACAAAACTACGTTGATGTCAGCATGTCTATAGGATCATTATAAACATTTTTAAGTGCATTTGGATAAAATTATATTCTAGAAAAGTACACTTAAATGAAATATAATAATAATGAGTAGCCTTCTGGCCCGTCAATTTTCTCAAGGTCCTGTTATGTAAAAAGAAATATGATTGGCTCCAGATTGGTAATATGGATTACCATGTCCTTTGAACACACGCAAATTATATATGGTGTCTGTGTGATATATGTCTATATATATATATATATATATATATATGTGTGTATATACTTTAAATTGACCTCCCCCCCCCCCCCCCATGGAAATATATTCATATCCTAATTCCTTTTTAATAAAAAAAACAGACAAACAAACAAAAAAACACATCAGCATATATATTACAAGATGACAGCAGTGATCTCACTGATGTATAAACTGAAAAGTGTCTGTATGAAAGTATAAAAAATTACCTTCACAGTAAACTACCAGTTCCATCAACAGACCATCAGTTCATATGGCCAATGCTGTATCTGTAGGAAGAACAGGAGGCTATAAAATAAACAAAGGATTTATTCTCCTTCTCACATTCTCTTCTCACCCAACAATAAAACCATCACTGTGATGGACTGCAGAATTCTTTAGTACAGCCTTAACATGCCCTTGCTACACACCAGACAAGACAGCACAACCGATAGGCAGAAAGAAGAAAATGCCAAATAAAACAAAATAAACCCGTAGTCATATCTATAGTTCATTCCTCCCTCCCTCCCTCCCTTTAGGCACAGTAATTTCACCAGGTTCCCATATATTTTTAGTATTGCTTTTATCCATCATCACTCTCCCAATGTATGTTTAGCATGTGAATCTCCTCTCTGTCCCTTTGCGTCTGCCACTTCTAGGAGTTGAGGTGCTCCACTTGGATGGTGGACGTCGACACAGTGAGACAAATGTCCTTATGGGCAGTTATGTCAGACACACTGACTGGTTTGTACTGGATGTCACTGGCAGACACTGTCTTATACTGGTGTAGGTCAAATGGACAGGACACCTCTGTCTGGGAGTAGTTTCCATGGTTCTGGCCCTGCTGTTGCTGCTGCTGCTGGCTCCCTGCACCTCCTCCTCCACCTCCGGCTCCCACGGGCCGAGCTGGACCGCCGTCAGTGCTCTCCCCCCGGTTTTGAGACCCGCCCTGGCCCTGGGCCTGGCTTCGGTTCTGGTTCTGTTGAGCCTGCTGTGCTGCAGCTACCGCCGACGCCGTTAGCTGGTCAGGGTTGTGTTTCTGCATGTGTTTCACTAGATACGTCTCCTGACAAGAGCAAAGGACACACAGTTAGACTGCATTAGGTGTGTATGCGGTGTTGACTTTCAATGGAGCTGAACTAGAAAAGCTGCCCGGGAAATATGGGCATTGCTCTTACCGAGGTGTAAGTGCGGTTGCAGAGGCCGCACGAGTAGAGTCTTGCGTGTTTAACGGTGTGTGTGGACAGATGCACCTCCAGTGTGGCTGCGTCGGTGTATCCCTTGTTACAGTTGGAGCACTTGTAGGGCTTGTCCTTGTTGTGCTGCCGCCGGTGGGACTGAAGGAGAAGATGTGCCAATGAAACAACTGCTAAACATGTGTTCACCTCTAAACATGGAGAACAGACCAACTGCTGTGGCAAAGCTATGTGACTCTCCACGGTTCCGACTCTGAGTCAAATGTCAAATATCCTGAGACTGTTCTCTGACTTCCACTGGCTAAAAATCTGAATTTCCATGACTTATATTGAACGGAAAAACAGACCACCAGAACGATGTCTGTAAAAGGGACAGACCAGGTATGTCGCCAGGCCAAATTTTGGTGTCTTTAGCCCCCCCCCCTCAAAAAAAAAAAAATGATCCCCCTTAAATTAATCAATATATGTTTTCCTCAATTTCAACCGTTCAATTGCATCACGTCTCATAAACGGCCCGGCACTAGGACCTGGGGGAGGCTGCATGAGTGAGAGACTTGCAACATTGCATCTATTCTCAGCCTCTTCGGTTCACACTATGTCAAATAAGCAACTCTGTGCTAAATGTCTGATACATATGTAACAGGGTAAGATATACAGTAGCAAGACATGTATATAAATATGTTGTAATTATCCAAAATATGTTCATAGCTACAACCTGACATGTTAGGCCTTCAGTTAACCTGTGGAACGTTTCAACTGGTTCAGCATTTCTGCGTTCCATGACTAATAACTAACACTGTGTATATAAATAACATGTCCCGCCAACAACTCTCCACTTTTGTTAACGATCTCCATGGGAGAGGTAAGATACTTTTTCATTTATTTCTGTTTGTTTTTGTGGAGTTTGCTCACTTGTCTATGTAATTTCATTTACGTAAGAACTGGACGGTGTGTTAACTGGGGGATTGTATTTTGTTTCACTACTTGTCGGAATTAAATGGACTGCCTCCGAGAGTTTTGGTGTGGGTGTCCATTCTTCCATACACAACGCAAGACTGACCGGTTACACATAGACCTCTGTAAGCTCGACACTGTACTCGCAGACTCTCGGGAAAGAATACTGTTGATGTCCATTGGCTGTCAGCATTGTCACTCAGAAGTTTGTACATATACTGTCCAGTGCTACGCTAGTGTGCTTCTTCTAGTTGGTCGTCCTGCATGTCAATCAAAATACCTTGTTTGTCAAGTAGGCAAGTACTGACAGATAGCCAGCGCTGAGTGTAAGGTTGGCTCTGCGAGACAACATTGCATCTGACTGACTACACGCTAATCACTGATGGGGTACAGCTTGTAGCTTCATTTAGTTCAGCCATATTTCGGATTGGGGCCTCTCAAAATCTTATACCACTTCCAGTATAATTATGATTAATAGCAACTAAAATGTAAGCATGCTGCAAATACATTTCCGTGATATTTCATGAATCAAACAAAAAAATAAAAAGATAAAATTCCCTGACTTTACATATCTGGAATACTCCAAAATTCCATAATATTCCAGAAATTCCATATCCAATGGGAACTCACCTGGGACTCCTGAAGGGTTGCTGAATTTTGAAAGAATCCTTTTAATTAAAGTATACAATCTTTTGAATTTGATTTCTAGTTTATAATCTTTAAAAAAGTGCATACATTTTATTTGTAAATGTTTATACTATATGTTGCTATTATAATAATAATTTTTAAATCAAATGTTTGCCACGTGTAAAGAACTGTTTGTAGATGTTCAAATACTCACGGTGCATGTGGGTTCATATACTATTTTAAATCTTATTTAGGTCGACAAGCTATATGACGGTGAACCACAGAGAACATCTAGATAGAGAATTGAATACCAGCGATTTCTGAGCTTGGATGCATCTGTCAAAAGCATCGCATGCTTCAAAGGCAGCATTCCTCTACTGCAATACATACATACTGTATGATAGGAAGGCGTGTTGCTAACCTGTAAGTTAGACAGCTGTGTGAAAGACTTCTCACAGCCTGGGTGGACACACTTGTAGGGCCGGTCTCCAGTGTGGATCCTGAAGGAACATTAAACACAGAGCACCCCTGTCTTTTTCAAAGTGCACTTCTCAACACCGGTGACCCAGCCTGACCACCGAAATAGACAGATGTGAAACCCAAACCCAGCGGTTCACTTACCTGTTGTGTTGCTGAAGGTGACTGAGTTGTCTGAAGCTCTTCTGGCAGTAGGAGCAGGTGTAGGGTTTCACACCCGTGTGGATGCGGATGTGCTGGGCCAGGTAGCTGGAGTTGGCAAACGACTTGGTACAGTGGGGACACTTGTGTGGCTTTGACTCAGTGTGGTTCCTGTACATGAAAAACAAAGTGGGAAACATGACTGTGGGAACAAATTAAGGAAACTATTCAGTGACTGCATGCAAACTATTCCCAAATAGGAGAACATTTATCCCCAAAGTTAGAGGAAGCTTCACTGAAGCCAATTTAAAATGTACAGTATTATGCTCTTAACATATCACTAATTGGCACCTAAAGTATTATAAAGTACATGTATAAACAAGGAACATAACTTTATAACAGTGCTCAATGTGATATTGTTTTTTGCATTCGAACAAGCTGTGTTGAATTATGTTGAATACCAGGGTAGATACAGAAGGCTCTATGAATTTAAAGCTCTAGAAGGTTGCAGTTTATAACAAACCCTGCCCTTCCACAAAATCTGAAAGCATTGTTTAAGCACATACAATTAACATCAGAAAGCATTACGTGAGCACAAGCAGCGGGAAAGCAGACCATGACAGCAAAAGGAATTGCACTGCAATTATGGAAATGCTATCTCACTATTTGAGAAAAAGCATTGACAATGGAGTTAAAATACCAGACAAGGCATGGAATGAATACAGCCCCAGGCAACTGAGTGTGCCTAAACCTTCAAAATGTATCTCCAAATGTGCTTGTGTGTGCGCGCGTGTGTTTGTGTGAAGATGGAGAATGACAGAGGCAGAAAAAAATGACAGAGCATGCAGACAGAAGAAGATACATAAATATATTCATAGCAGGAAATATGTTGTTATAAAAAGAGGGGAAATGAGCAATAAAACAAAAAATAATAACAACATGCATTACGCAGACAAGAGCGTAATTCGTTGACGCCGTGAAACATTCACTGTACGAATCAATCTTAGGACATGTTAAAAGGAGGTTCTGATTTTGCTCACTGCTTTCGAAGGAAAGCTGCAATTTGACTTCAATCGTTCGAATTTAGGGGAAAAGGGAAAGGGCCACTTTATGGCGTGTAATTGCTCATCATGCAATTCCTGACATGAGCAAAGGACACACAGTTAGACTGCATTAGGTGTCACAGGAATCCACACACCACCACCCCGCAATCTTCGGGGGGGGGGCTCTGGGAGCTGGTGGGGACAGAGGTAGAGACAGGCAGTGTGATACACGGGGTGGGTGGTTGAACTGGGTTGGTCTGCTGTACCGTGTGTGCTGCTGTAAGTGACTGAGCTGCCTGAAAGATTTCTGGCAGTAGGAGCAGGTGTAGGGCTTGGCCCCGCTGTGGATGCGGATGTGCTGGGCCAGGTAGCTGGAGTTGGCGAACGACTTGGCGCAGTGGGGACACTTGTGAGGCTTGGCCTCTGTGTGCGACTTGGAGTGGATCTGCATGTCAGACTTACTGAAGAAGGTCGCCGCACACATCCGGCACCTACATGTGGAGAGACACAGGAACGGAAGGGGGCGAGATGGAAGGCGGGAAGGGACACAGGCGATAGAGATGGCAAGTACAGTCAAACGGTAGGGACAGGACGGAGACGGGGGGGGGGGGGCGGAATGCAGAAACCCACCAACCGAGAGAAATGTCAAAAAACACAAATAAAACAGGCCAGAGCAGACAGAATGAAGTACACGGATGCAATCAGCAAAACCTGAAGGAAAAGAAAGATACTAGGCACAAGAACACTTGACAACACCCTACAGCTACAAGGGCATGCGGTAAAGAGGAGCACAACGTGCGGAGACAGCGGCGTGTCCAGTGTGCAGGTCACAGACAGTCAGGCAGTGTCTACATGCCAGAAGAAAACTACCATTTCCTGACGTGCACACATCGCTCACCTTTCACCTACAAAGCGCATTTGTTTCTACTGCAACATGCAGTGAGCCCTGTGTGCATGTGGCGTGTGTGTGGGTGTGTGTGTGAAATCCAACATGTCGTGTCAAATGCACATGGAGACACCTCAGACAGAGAGACCTCTATGCTGACTGGGGCAGGATAGAGGAACATGTATGGGTGCCTAAAAAAAACATGGAGGCACGGCAGCTTCCGTTTCCTTGCCCATCGGCTGACGCCATACCTGTATGTCTTTGTGCCGTCCTTTATGCCGTGCTCTTCCTCTTCGTTTGAAAGGTTGTATGGGTCACCGCCGCCATGCTGCAAAGACATAACCTGTTAAAAAGTGACATTATGAGAGCTCGTAGCTCAATTCTGTTATTGCTTCCGCTGCATTAAAGCTCAGTCTCTCTCCTACCTGACCGCTGGTTGTTAGATGAGCCAGTATTAGTGTTTCGTGTCCACCTGGACCTACTCTCGTCATGGTGGCTTTCTTTTTCCTGCCCCGCTTGGAAGGTGGCGGCATGACAACCACGTGAGACGGTCCGATGCCTTCTTTTTTGTCTGAGAGGGCAGTGGCAACACAATGGTGTCAACAACGGTAGAACAACAACAACAACACACGAGACTATTCTGGTGGCCTAACAGTATGATGTTTCTGTTAGGTCTGATGGTTCAACAGGGTGTTTCGTAAGTGCATCTATTGCAGCTGTAACCGACAAAAATGTTTTGGCGGATTTGTATGTTTGTACACAAAATATATTATGTATAAAATATATGATGAACAAAATATATTCTGGTGCAACTATTGGACCACGATATTGTTTGAGAAGAGTGTTTTTATACAGCGAGAACTAGATAACATAATGCTCTCTTGTTTCAGCAATACATTATCAGCGTTGCTTTCAATCTCCGAAGCTAAGTATATTGAGCGTATGGTGCATAAACAACAATATCTATCAATATCACAATTCACTGCAATTGCCTTAATGGTGTATCACGTTTACCTGGGGAATGGAGTGCTGAAACAATCATAGTGGTGGTTGGATGTCCAGAAACAAAGGACTGGGAAGATGTGGGAGATACGAGGGTACCCTGTGGGGTTGTGATGACCAGACCGGCTACACCAGGAGGACAGAGAGAACACCAGTAAGTCTGTTTGTCAACACAGGCCACGTCACCACGTCACCAGTCAAAGTCAAGTTCACCTGCTGTCATGATTCCCGTGGATGGAACGGGTACAACTGTGACGTTGGGGCTGCTGTGGGAAGGGTGTAAGTGCCCTCCACCACCGGCTTGCCCCCCACCCTCTTGCTTGCTGCCAGGGATAGTGAGAACAGCGGTTTGGTAGTGGGATGCAGAGGATGGAGAGAAAGAAGTACCCTTCTCACTTTGCTCTTTCATCTTGTTCAAGAACATGGCATTCTCAATCTGTCAGAGGCAGGCAAAGAAAGATGTGGATAACTGGATCTACAAAACATTTTGAATTATAGAAAAGGTTTCACGTTAACTGTACTGTAACAATGATCTGCTTATGCATTAAATGTGCAATAAGCACTAGCTGTTCAATTACCCAATGCAGAGAAAGGTCACATTACTTTATTAATGTGGAGTTTATCTCAAACCAAAGAAGCACTGACTTTAACTAATCAAATCGCCACTTCAGTCTTACCTGCCCCTGTACAGTAGGAACCGGCGACCAGAAATATGATGAATTAAAATGGGAGTCTTCCATCATTTCTGCAATGTGACAGCAACAACACAGTTAATACTGTACAGTTTAGTATCTAATAGCATACTTAACATGTACAATACAAAATAGTGTGCATATGTGCCATGATATTTGCCCACGGACTGATGTAGTCTATATGATGCAATATGTCACATACTGGTATCTCAAATTAACAAAACACAATTGCTGCTATAGAAAAACATACTTAATATTATAATAAAAAAAGACGTGTGCCCTTTGATAGCGTGCGTTATTTAACGCGTAATTACACACTACATGATACTGAGATTTTCATTATAATACTTATGAATGGCGATAAATGATGGATTCCAAATGCTTGGACATCGTAGTAAACTGACGTATTTACACAGGCTCAAACAAGATAACGGATATATTTGATGACAGAGATCCGTACTGTAGAAATAACAGTCAGATTAAACGATTTATAACATGTTATGTATTTTCAATAAGCTTCAGCCCAAGAGTGAGACTCCATTTCGATCGAGCAGATCCTAGTAAAAGCCGGACTTTAAAAAAAAGGACATGTCGCAGTGCAATGTGTTCCTTGCTGCTTGAAAAAAAAGACAACAACAACCGAAAAAAAAAGGCTGAAGGATAAAAAAAACCAAAGAGACGAGGGGAAAAAAATCAAAAGCCCATCTCGCAGACTTCCGGCTGTTGGGTGGATAGGCGGCGGGAGCAAGTCGCGTAAATCAGCACGAAAATACTATCATTGCAAGAATAATATTGATAGTTACCTTTATAAACGACTATGCCCCCTTCCCTGGAGTTCCCGTGGGCCGGGACAATTATAAAGCTGTTTCCAAATATGCCCCAATCTATGAAATCGGCGAGTTTTTTTTTTTTTGGGTGATTTATTTTTTTATTTTTTTATTTTTCGTTGAGCAAATGTCTCGTCTGCGCTGCACTTCCTCCATCTGAGGTCGCCAGACAAAGGAATGTGCGTATCGACGTCACTTCCGCCGAGTGAGGTCTAATATAATAATACCAGAGAAGCTGGTAAACTTAACACGACATTATAAAATGAGTAACAATTGGTCTACCTGCGGGTAGTGTAGAAATAAATAAACAAATCTACTACGCCAAAAACACACGAGTGATTTGTTCTTGAAAGTGGAAACCGTCCACACGATGTCGCTGTATGAACATACGCAACCATTGAAACATCCGGCGACACGTACTATCATGCTGTACTGTCGCCAGCTCTCAACTATGCATACGCTAAATGTTTACGTTTGTTTACGCTAGATCTGTTCTCCAGAAACTATATACTGTAGAGTTTCTATTTAAATAAGTGTCAGTGCAGTTACACAGGGTAGTTCGTTCGAATGGGGGAGGTGAGGAAGCTACAGAAGAAGTTGAGACAGATTGAAAATCTGGAAATCAAAATCACTCTTACACCAGAAGAAATATTCAAGGTACAGAATGATTATAGCTTTATGTTGGGATATTCCTGCTCCAACTATGCTATGCTCCAATAGAGCTAGTCTGTATCAGTTTATCAATATATCATATTCTGACTGCAGTCTATTAAAATGAATGTGCTGGTTTATATAATAAAAGAAAAACAACACAGTAATGTGTAATGTTTGTTTCTTTGTATAAAACATGTGAACATGCAAAACAACAGTAAGTGAACTTAAAAAAATTGACAGAAAATAATAAAAAACACAAATAACACCATGAAGCTAGCTGTACAATATCACATCCTGCATCCTTGCTGAGTTATGGTTATATGTTAAAATGACTACACCACTGATATGTGAGGCAAGGATCGATGCTGATGAGCTGCATTTGTGTGAAGCAAGGCTTTGTTAAACTTAAATAACACAGCTGGCAGCATTAAATGGAAAGACATGATTAATTAAATAATAATGGTGGTTTGGATTTTGACAGCTTTTGCCCCAGGCACTAACAATTCAGTACATCAGATAAAATTGATCAATTGGGAAAAAAATGTGAATGGTTAAAATGTCAGTAATTTAAAATAATTTGCACTCAATTTAGGAAAATGGGGAAAAAGTGTGATGGGAACCAGAATATTGGGTCTGAGAATAAAAGCATCTTACATTTGCCCAGTCAGAAATTACATTACACTCACAATTTACTATACATCTCATTGTAACTCAAATATACATTCTGCGTGCCTATAGTGAAGCAGTCTCCACACCTGAGATATTCTTAGGCAGCAGGGCTGAGATCTCATTTGAGTCAGATTCACATGTTTTAGGCTTCATGTTTATTAACTTTCATCATTAAAAAAAAACATCTGGTACTGGGCACCAATTTGAACATAAAATAGCAATATGGTGCCTGTGGCAAGCCTACAGTTGAATGAATCAGCGACAGAACATATTGGTCATGTAAAGAACGCGTGGAGCTGTTTCCTCGATTTACAACCAATCCTGTTGCTTTGTCTGTCCTCCAGGTCTCCAGGAAGGCGGAGCTGCGTTCCAGATTGGCTGAGCTTCTGCTGCAGCTTTCTGGCCCGCAGCAAACTCAGAGGATTGTGGGAGAAGGAAAAAAAGGAAAGATGAAAAGACAAGTGTAAGGAAGTGGGGAATATCAGATAGTGGCATAATTCTTCAAAAGCAACATTCACTGTGAAGCCTTTGATGTCTAGCCAAACACAGTGTAGGTCAAATAATATCACACTTCCATAAAATAGGAACTTTTCACGATTTATTCGACATCACTAGTGCATTACTGAGGATTTCCTACCTTCATATGACTGCTCCATGCCATTGTTAAATCCACATGAAGAAATTGCCACTCATATGCTTCGTAATGCACTCAACTAAATACTGGTTAAATGTACACTCCTTGATTGTGTTAGAGCAACCCCAAATCACTGTTTATGATAGCAACATGCCTATGTACATGGAAGGGGCAGAGACAGGTGTCTGTACACATAGACAGCCTAGTAGGCTGTAAGGAAGAGTGCCAACCATGCAGAACATAGTTAAAACCAAAATGACAATGTTTTTGTAATGCTGGTATGAACCACAAGGGTCCTTTCAAATTGAGGTGTGTCTCTTTAACAAGCAGTTGCATGTTGAGCAGTAAACCCTACAGGTGTGTGTGTGCGCGCGTGTGCGTGCATGTACGCTTTCCATGCTGACTTCTCCTTCTGCTCTGTGTTCTGCCGTGGCACAGCGAGGACGTCGCTGAGGCCCTTCCATCACACACGCCTCCAAGCTCCAAAGTTCCCAAGGGAGAGTCAAGGGAGTCCAAAGCCCCGGCGAAGCCAGCGACGGCTGCCAGACAGGAGGAGGCTGGATCAGGGAGAGGAGATCAGGGAGGGGAGTCAGGCGGACGGAAGGAGGCGAGAGGAGCGGTGGAGGTGTCCGCCTGTCCGGCCGCGATGCACACGGACGCTGTGCAGGAGAAGCAGGAAGAAGAGGAAGAAGGTGGGCTAGCTGGGACTAGCAGTGACTAAACATGATTAATACAGATGATTTCATATCAGCAGGCCACCTGCATGCCATTCGCCCAATTCACACTGTATCTGTCCTGAGGCAAACTGGCAAACATAGCGGCGGCTTAGCTGGGAATGTGCTGCTGTCCTCTAACTAGCAGACACGGAGCAATTCATGGTGTTGTACTTCAACAACAACATGTAGTAGACCAGTGGATCTCAACCAGTGATTCCAGATCCCCCGGTGGGGAGCGGGGGGGCTACGCGATGATTTCATGGTTTTTCTTTTTTGGAGGTAATTTCTCCAAAAAAACGGTTGAGATTTGCTGAAGCAGAGAGTCCAGGGTAGAGTACAGCCACCCTTAACTCATTTGTGGTTAACATCTGAATTCTAATTTATGCATGCTTGCCTAGGGCCATGCTGGACCTAATGAGCTCTCCCTATCTGAGCTGTCAGTATCGAAATCAACAGGAAGTGTCGGCTTTCCCGAGCACTGAATTCATGTGTTGGTTCCTTTGAGCAAAGTTAGCTGCTTTCTTCAAGCTAATCCTTGATGCAAAACAAACAAAATTAGACTGTTTTGCTAATTTACCACAATTGTGATGATTTTTCCAGGCACTGGCTTCACGTCCCTCAAAGCATTATGGGGAAAGGCAAAGTTCCGCTTGAGGCTGCTGGAAGGTCACAGTGACATAGTCACATGTGTGGTTGCTGTTGACAACATGATAATCTCCGGAAGGTTAGCCCGCCGGAGTCTTGAAATTTATAATTGATCTGCAGACTGAATAATTCAGATAATTTCTCTCTTGATATGCCTTCTTTCTCCCTCTCTCTCTCTCTCTCTCTCTCTCTCTCTCTCTCTCTCTCTCTCTCTCTCTCTCTCTCATATTTATGTACTGTAAACCAAATCCTAGTGTTAAATATTGCTGTATATATATATATATGTATATATATATATAATATCCCTGCTGTAACAACATGATAGTGCCATGATAACTTGTTGCCTAGCCCCTCCTCTTCCCTGTTTCATCTCTTCCCTCAGTCGAGACACAACGGTGAAGGTGTGGCATGTTCCCACGGCAACAGAACTCAAGAACCTGGGAGGTCACAGTGGCGGGGTCACCTGTCTGTCGGTCCCTTCAGCCGAGTTTTGCAGGAAACGATGTGAGCGCTGCGCACGCACACACACACACACACATACACAGACACGTACCCACCCACACACAGCTCTGCATGTGTAATGGCTTGTCTCTGGTCATATAATTATAGTGGTAGTTCATCAGATCAGCCCCGCAGAGAGTGCCTCACCTCAGCAGAATACTTAGAGAGTTCTCTGTCTGGCAGAAGCAGGCATCCTTCTATAGCTTCATCTTCCACTACCCTGGCCTCTCCTGTTGTTCCCCCCGCACCCCCTCCTATGTAAAGTAGCCGTTAGATACATTAAGTGCTGATTAGCACCTGCCGGCCTTGTGTAATGATCACAACAGACATTTGATGAGATGTTTAAAGCTTTCGCTGCAGCTTTTCCAATGCATTTCTAATGAAACTATGTTTTATGTTTTGGGTTTCTCTCCCTCAAAGCAACGCTTATTTATTCTCTATGCTCCCACATCCTTTCCCCCCCACATCTGATGTCTCCATCCATCTTCCTGCTCTCTCCTGTCATTGTCCTGCTTTCCCCCAGCTTGCTCCCTGTCAGTGGCTGAGAGGGAGACATTTATCCTCAGTGGCTCAACAGACTGCTATGTGAAGATCTGGGCCTTAAGCACAGGTAGCTCCAACACACACACACACACACACACAGAGTATGTGTAGCCTTGTGTGTCTCCAATTAAATAATTTTCGTCTTGCCCCCAGGCCAGTGCGTGAAGTCTGTCTACACATTTAACGCCGTGACGGCTCTCTGCTTTGTGCCCGAGGGAGACGGCTACATTATCACTGGATCAGGTGCGCTGTGTGTGAATGCTGCGCGAGCGTAGAGAAATAGAACGCCGGCCGTACGTCTGCTCCCAGACACTGGTAAACTAGAGCACAGGGTTACAGTAGCTTGCCTCGTGCTAGCGTGCCAGTCCCTTCGGTGCGCGCGTGCACGTGCGTGCACGTGCGTGCGCGCGCACGTGCCGGAGGGCAGACTGTGCATGTTGATTCACCAGACTCTGTGTGAGCCAGTGTGTGTGGACAGTGTCTGACGCGGGTGCCACTGCCAGCCAGTGGGTTAGCCAGCATAGCGCGCTGCCAGTTGGGTGTGGGAGTGATGGGAGCAGACAGGTTAGGCAGCAAGGCTCAGGTGGGTTTACCGTGACCAGCCCTAATGAATGGCAGACGCCTGCCAGGCCGCGTTAACCTCACACCCTCTCGCACACAGACGGGGGAAAAGTTCAAGTCTGGAGTTGGCACACTTTGGAGAGCTGTCAATCAGTCAACGCTCACCAGGAATCTGTCACCTCCATACAGGTGGGCGGGTCATTCACCGTGCTGCCAGATGCATGGCATGCCGTCCACACTGAGATTGGCTGGCTGTTGTATTCAGGGGTAACATTTTCTCTGAAGTAAGGTTTGTTTTCTCTCCTAAGAGTCTGTCCAAAGCACATTTGGAATGCATACCTATTATTTGGGGTGTATATGTAAAAAAAAGGCTTTCCTTTTTAAGAAATATAACAGGCCCCTCCTTTATCCACAGGCAAGTGTACCACGTTTATTGCCTTCAAATGAAAATCAAAGATATTTGTTGAGATGGATGTTGTGCAGCTCATCCAATTTTCAAGAGAGCGGAGAGTGCAAATGTTTTGACTAAAGAGGCTTTATTATGGAAAGCCATTTCATAAAGCCGGCGCTGCTTATGCACATTTCTTCCAATTTGCAACCATCAAAACATGCCTGCAGCATTAAAACAGCATGGCTGTCACCGTCATTGTTGTATCTCATGCAATGCTCCCAATCCATTTACCGTCTACGGCAACGGCAGCGTGTTTTCAGTGTTCACCCTTCGCACATTTGCAACGAGCCTGCGGTTCCTCTCATCTCGCACGTAAACACTCACTTGTGCGATCACGAGGATGAACACAAAGTGAACTCCCAGATCTCCATGGCGACGGTGTCTCCTATGCCCCCTCCGCAGTCTCAGGGTCCGCTGGTGTTCAGCGGCGCCGTGGACGGGGGTGTGTGCGTGTGGGAGAACCTGTGTTCGCAGCGCGACCCCCTCAGGTTACTGCACCGCTGGAGCGGACAGGTGACAGGCTGCCAGGTGACCCAGGGGGGTCGTCTGGCCCTCAGTCCCCGCGGCGACAGAGTGTTCCTGGCTTACGGGCGAACCTGCCTCAGGATACTCCACTGGAGGACCGGTGGGTGTTTGTGTTGGCGGGGGGGATGGGGGGCGGGAGGGAAGATGCAGAGAGTGCTCCTTCCAACATCTGTTTAATTATCTCAGGAACGACATCCAGATTGACCAATCACAGCAGCATCGCCGGGGTAACAGATTGTGTTCATCAGACAGCCGGCCTCCTAATTGGCTCCTGCTATGACCTAGCCAATGGAGAGAGCACCCTGAACTGTGAGTCGCACAGTAAACAAACATTAATAGTTCCATTCCCGGTGCGTTTGAAAGCACAGTAAGGGCATTAGCGGTGTTGAAGTGATTTTTACTTCCAGCTCAGTTCCAATTTGACCCCAAGGACCCTCAATCTCCTTCCCCCTCTCCTTCTGCCACTCTCTTCCTCCAGTGTTTTCTCTGCCTCAGTGTCGCTATCTGGCCTCTCTGACCCCCTCTGATGCACCCAGAATCCTTTGTTTTGCTGCCTGGCTTACAGGCAGTGGGGACCATCGCTGGGTGGCCGGGGGTCAGAACCTCATTGTGTGGGAGCAGCTACCCAGCTCTGGGAAACAGAGGTGGGCAATATTTACCTGTCATCTATGATCTGGAGGTGTTGCCATAGAGCAAACTCCAGCAAACGGTTAGTGGTTGAACACATACTGTTTTATTAGAAGTCAGTTAGTGAATCTTGATATAGTATGGTTGTTACAGAGGTGATGTCACCGCGGGGCGAGACAGCCGATTGGATGAGAGCATAGAATCAGAGGGTGACACAGAAGATGATGATGAAGAGAGTGATGGTACGGAGCGCGCACGCACACCACACACACACACCTTTACTCTCACAGGCACACACATGCACACAGTAATTTCACATTACACTCCCTGTTGCGCTAATCCATATAACCATGAAATTGTGTACACCACAACATGATATTCCTATGTGTTGTGTTCTGAAATACCACCTGGTTTGACCTAGATGATGATGATGATGATGATGATGATGAAGAAGACCGGGGCTACCAATCCCAGGATGCCACGCAGGCAGAGCCGACCTCCTGGTTCCGCTGTGTTCTTCAGTGAGTTCCAGTTTCTAGCGCTCGCCATGGCGCTGATGACAGCTCGCCCCGGAGCCATGAAAGCAGAACGGAGAGAGGAAGGGGGGTTGGGGGGGGGAGCACAGTGAGATTGGGGGAGTGAAGTGTGACAGATTGAGTGTCGTTGGCGAAAGGGAAGCATATGGATCGGAAAAGTGAGTGTGAATGAAGAGTGTGAGGTGACTTAGTGATAGACAGGTTGTTTTCTTTGTTAATGGTGTTTTAACACGTGTGCAATAAAGATGTCACATTGTGACTCTCTCACGTCCAAATAAGTATCTCTGTTTTTTTTCTTTAAATGTATTCCACTGCTTCATGCCTCGTGCAGAAACAGTGGTTTGACTGTTCCCATGGTCTCGCATTGCAATGCCAACAAATCCATCAGATGTTGTAGTCCATTTATAATAGATAAGATTTTATTTATTAATTTTTTTCTCCACCCTTCTACTATTCTTCCTGTCTTATTTCTGTCTAATTTTATGAAGGGTGTCCTTGCTGTTTAATTGAAGAGTCCCCACGGCTCCAAAACGAGCATATTAATATCAGCCTCGGTATCTTTTCTATTTGCCTCGTCGAGCCCATTTGTATTTCTTGGCGTCCATTTAATTGAACAGAAAAAAAAAAAGAAAAACATAATTAGCATTTAAATCTCCTTCCTACAGTCTCCTGCCCTCACTACATCTCGATCGCCCCTCGTCTCTCTCTCTCTCTCTCTCTCTCTCTCTCTCTCTCTCTCTCTCTCTCCCGCTCATACTCTCGCACAGTGAGACTACATGTCTCAGTCGCTAAGGCAACCAAAGCTTTTTTCCTTTGCTCGCTCTGTATATCTTTTCTCTCAGTCTGCCTCGCTCATTCCCTCTCTCCACAGCCAGAGGTAGGCATGCTAACTGATACGTGTCTGCATGTTTGTCTAACACTGGCTAGAAGTAGCCTTTCTGTAGCATTTAGACAGTAAGTTGTGCGGAAGAAGTTTGTTGTTTGTTTGGTTTCGCATAAAGTAGGCTGTAGCTTATTGCTTACTGGCTCTGTGCACGATGCTCTTAATGGTGATTAATGTCTTGTGCACAGGTGTGTACGCGCTCGCGTGCGTGTGTGTCTATGCATGTCTGCCAGATGCGCATGTTGTAAACGTGGCGTCTTCAAGTAAGTGTGTGTGTGTGTGTGTGTGTGTGTGTTTTCTCTATGAAGAGTGGTGTGTCTGACGGTTGATAGGGCTGCCGGCAGAACGGTTGCCATCTATGTTTACATTTTATGTATCAGTCAGTACAATAGCAGGTTCCGCCCACTTTCTCCTTCACTCTCTCTTTCTCTCATTTCTCTGCGCAGAGAGAGAGAGAGATGGTCGGACGAGTGACGTCTCAGTGAACAGAGCAAAGCGATGGAGAGATGGTAAGATGAATGGCACTACAGGTGAATGCGGTCCGTGTGGGGGCAGACACATAGTGACATTGTGACTGATTGTGGGCATTAGATCAGTGTGGCAGCTGCCTGCGTTGCGCAGGGAGCCAGCGGACAGCGCGTTCTCACCGTTAACCTCTCTGCTCCTGCTGTGCCTTTCTCCTCCTCTCCCTCCAGCTCCATCTCTCCTGTCGCACGCCTGGCTGCCCCCCGCTGTCTCCTCTCCCTCTTCCTGGTTGCTTTAGCGACGCCGCCCTCCACCTGTAACCGCGACAACGACAAAGACAAAGACGGCAAAGGACAGGCGGATGCCCTTTCGGTTCAGCTGTCCGTCACGGCCCTGGCCACGCCTACTCCGCTGTGGGCGGTGGTGTGGGGCCCCACGCACCCGCTGGAGGACGAGACGCATCACTTCCTGTCCAGCCAGGAAGAGGACCGCCTGCACCCGCATGGGGCCGGCACCACCGCCGCAGCCGAGGTTTGGCTTCGCCCGGACGGCACCCGGGTCCGGGAGGAGCCCCAGCCAGAGACCAGGGACCTGGAAGGGGCAGCCGGAGAGGGGACGGGGGCCGAGGAGAGGGAGCCGGAGGAAGGTGGGCAACGGCGGAAATGTGGATGAAGGATTTCTAAATAAAGACACATTGCCGCCCATGCACACACACACACACACGCACGCACGCACACACACACACACACACACACACACACACACACGAGACCTCCAGGGAATTAGCTGTCACCAGGGAGAGGCTGAACCCCCCTGTGTGCAGCCGCCTGTGTCTGTGTGCCACAGAACGCTTAATAAAGTTCTCATCACTCACAGGAACTGGCTGATGGCACACAGACAGATATGGCAACGGATTATGTAATCAGATTGGTGTTATGGTTGACAGCAAAACTGTCCCACGTCTAATTTCACGATCAGTTGGCTCGTTATTCAGGCTACTGGTTGGTTACACAATCATACAGCCTCACGGTGTGAGCTCAGTAACTTTGTTTGTGTGTGTGTTACAGTGGACCCCCAGTTCTACGTTACAGTGACCATCTCGTCGCTACTCGTCCTGACTGCAGTTATCATAACAGCCAAACTCTGGTAGGAACCTACTTTAAACATCGCTCTATACCTCTGGACACACTGGAATAAGGAACGAAACCCTGCAAGGAACTACCGAGAGTCATTTTAATGGCCTCATAACAGTAATTTGCAGCTGTCATTTTGAATGGAATATTTAACCATTTGATTTTAATTGGCTATCGACTGTATGTTAGGATAGTCTCTTCAGACAACACAAGTGACCACACAAACTGAAAAGCTAATTAACCTTTAAGGTTAGGTTACGTTTTACTGCTTGGGCAAGATGGCAGATACATTTTTAATAGTTAATCAATGAACCGTGTGTCATTAAGGGTAGAATGTTTGCACACTGTACACATACAATCTTTATGTCACGGTACCTCCTGTTTTCTGCTGATCATCGACTAAAGCTCCATTATCTTGTTGCTGTGTGCATGCATGAGTCTCTCTGCAACTGTGTTTACCTATGTAAATACAAAAGCAAGCAAAATATGCATATCCCCCTAAATCTCATATTTGTGTTAGAGTTAAAGCAATTGCTTCCTAACAGCTATATGAACAACAACTCGAGTTCCTAAAAGTCACAGCTGGTACACCGGTGTCATTTACAATCATTAGTGGTGCACTGATTATACACTGACTATAACCATTAGGAGGGAAGAGAAAACGGAAAAAAAAAGCATTGATTCCGTTACATGCTTCCAGAGCATAAATGTGTGGCTTTGCTTTTGTCACAGGGCTCTAATAGTGCCCCTGTGATTAAACCTCTCAGTGCCTGTAAACACAGGGCAGGGGCTGTCCTTATGTGATGCTGCCCGTCCTTGTGAGACGCATACAGTGCACACATGGCCATTAGCCGCAAATGGAAGCCCATCTACGTGATGTAGTACAGCACTTCCACGCTTTGCTGATCAGACCAATAACACACCTCCTTTATTTGGCCTGAGGGACTTGCTCTTCT
>JAODUK010000008.1:3147720-3159494 GCA_027564635.1 Typhlichthys eigenmanni | reverse complement strand
TTGTTGTCACATGAAAAGATATGCTCACATATTTGCAAATATGTGAGGGGTGTACTCAATTTTGTGAGATACTGTATGTCTGGTCAATGACACTGACAAACATTTTAAACTATGAACTAATTTCTAGTTTCTCGAGATCTAGCTGTACAAACAAAATATGTACTGGAATGTTAAAAGCAAACTGAAAAAAATGTAAAAGGTTTCAAAATAAAAATCAAATAATTTTTTTTTTTAAAACATTTAAAAAATAGAAAACAGAAAAGTCAGAAAGAAAGAAGGAACGGTAAGGATTTGGGCAAATGTTAGTCTTCCAGGAAGGAAGGAAAGAGCAGAAACGACAGACAGACTGACACAGCAGTGGGGAGTAGAGCGAGTCGTCCTCCTCGTTGCCGTGGGAACCCAGGATACCTTTGACCTCCACGTCAGGGGTCATGAGAGGGGGCGGGGCCACCTCTGGAAGAAGCTCCTCCCCCAGCTGCTGCCCAGTCCCTCGTAGTGCGCTCAGATCTAGCGTGTCGGGAACATCGATGCTTACGTCTGCATGGAAGACAACATGCACAATTTAAAGCTATCCAGGCCTAGTGATAATCTAAATCAGGGTTTCCCTATCCTGGTCCTAGAGGGCCGCTGCCCTGCATGTTATAGACTATGCCTACACGTACACTGCTATAAACTAAAGTCTGCATCAGATCACTATTTGGCCTCTCATCCACATGTAAGCGGTGCATCCGATCAATATTTCGCCTCTCATCCACATGTAAACGGTGCATGCGATCACTAAAACCAAAGGTCTAGCAAAACTCCTGCCAGGGTGAAGATATTTTAAAACTCAGTCATCGACGTTCACGTGTAGACAGCTGAAACTGAGCTTTTGGCTTATAACGTCAGCTTGTGCGCCGGTCTTTTGTTTGCTGTGCACTGTTAGCAGTTTACATCAGAGAATATAACTTAACAGAGATGTTCGAACAGTGAGCTCCCACATTCGATTTTTGAAAGGAGGAGGACAACTTTCTCAGATCAGAAGCATTGCATTTTCCTTCCAATGAAATGCATTATAATGCTCAATCTTGCTATAATTCTAAAATCTTTGGTTTACATACGCAATGTTTGAGAAATGGAGGACGTAGGCAACCTTTAAACCTTGCTAACGGGACTTTTTACATATAGTTACTATCCAACTATAATGACGAGCAGAGGTTCAGAGTGTACTATGGAGGTCACTGACAACATTTCAGAACCAGTAGTCAGGCTTCTGATTGGCCAAAACGGTTTTAAAAGGTTAGGATTATAATCGCCGGTTGCTGGCTTGGCATGCCCTTGACAGGTTTACAGTGTATTTTTGCTTTTCCGTGTGGAATTTTTTTTAAATTATTTTTTATTTTATGAGTGTAAGTTTGGACATAGAGTGTGATGTCTCCCTGCTCCAACAGATGATTCAGATGAATATCTTGTAGACTTAATATAACAAACAGAACTACACAAGATAATCCATAACAGAATCAGAAGAAGAAAGAAGAAAAAGAAAATTAGTATTTCAATAATGGCTTAAAAGCTCACCAAGCTTTTTGGGGACCCAGTCAAGGCCAAAGGTGAACTTCTTAATTTGGATGATGAGATGGTCAGGAAAAGAAGCAAAGCGGGTCGTTCTGGTCAGAAATGGGACAGAAAGAGTCATCCATCTACACACATGGTGTGTCACCGAGAGAAAGACTCCTCCCATCCCTACTTACTTGGTAGCAGTGGTCTTAGCCTGCACGGCAGAGCTCCAGAAGTCTGAGAGGACTTCTGGTTCGCTGAGGGCAGCCATGCAGGCTGTGAACGGGATCTGGGCTCTAACAGTAGGACCAGGGCCTGATGAGGGGTCTCCCTCCTCACGGCGGCGTTCTGCCTCCTGGAGCTCCTCTGTAGGAGGAGACCACCCAGGAGGATTATTGTGCTCTAAATGTGTTTTTTATCTCCGGTGTTAGAAGCCTCCAGGAGTCTCACCTGTGTTAGTGGCCTGGTCCATGGGCACAGGGAGTTGAAGGATATAATCCACCCTCTGTGTGTACTTGGCCTTCTGCGACTGTTGACACACAATCCTCTCCTCTACGAGGAACCTGAAGGCTTCAGATGGGTTGGGTCCAGAGCGACAGTTCCTCTGGAGGGTACGGAAAAAAAAACCACCTGAATGTAGGGGAACGTTTGGTAGAAGGAATGATGCCTGAAGGTAGGGTTACACTGAGTGTGACTTTACCTCCACCATGTTTATGAAGTGCAATAAAAACTCCTGAGCATCCTGCTGACGATTGGTTGAGAACTCAGGGTGACCCCGCCCCACAAGTGCTTTAAACATGCGTGGTGCTATGCCGACCTGGTCTCCCTGGAAACAGAGGACAAACTGCATTCGTCAACAAATATTAGGTTGACTGGAAGATCTTGTTTGTTCATGAGACAGATCTCAATTGAAAATGCTAAATGCTCATTCTTCCTACCCTGGGTTCAGAAGAGCTGTTTTCATCTCCAGGATCCAATGCTGGCTTGGAATATTCTCCGGACAACAGGCCATACCCAAGCTTGGCTCTGTGGTAAACAAGCTGCATTGATTAAATAACTTAAATAATTAACAAATGGGGGGAAAAAAATATGCAAGGAAATATTGTACTTGTAGTGGAAATTAATGTAATTTGTTTACAGACTAGTCTGTTAAGACTAGATAACATTTAGGGACAAGCATAATCCATGACATTTCTTGACAGCTCAAGGACACCACACTCACACTTGGGTCTTGAAGTCCTGGGTTGGGTCACTTGGAGCTTCACTGAAGATCTTGTCAATGTTAGACACATATCTGGCAGGAAAGATAAGGGCACAAAGAAGGGCATTTGGATTCTCAGTTTTCCTTGGCTAAATATATCTCAGGTGCTGTTGTAATGATCCGCTTGTACTTTGATTGGATTTGATTTATTTTTTTACAGGAAATAATGCAAGACAGCTGAGAAAGGCAGAGATACTGACTTGCTTTGGAAGTCGGGTATGGTGAAGAGCACTTGCATGGCGGAGTTGAGGTAGCAGCTGTTGCCCAGGTTCTTCATTCCGGTGAGGCCGGGGCCCGACAAGGGCTGCAGGGTGGTCCCAGACTCCTGGATCACCTCCCACTCTCCCACCCGCTGATTTACCGCAATCTCCAGCTCGGTCATAGTCCGCTCAGTCTGAGTGTGGAACAGCATGGGGGGGGGGGGTGCCAGGAGAGCATGATTGATGAAAAGGTGGTGAGAGGGCGGTAAATTAACAACGGCAGGAAAATTGAAAAAAATAGAGAGGGATGTGATTAAAAGCAGGGAGAGAAACCAGTACGTTATAGTTTAGAACTCCCAAGTTCTAAACTATAATATATATACAGTGATAAATTAAAACGGAGTTAAAGCCATTAAGTCACAATGGAGAGGTTCAAGATAATGAGTTTTGAGAGAGTTTTATAAGAGATGCTGGCTCTTTAACGCCGCAGCTGTGGTGGACCTCTCTTGTAAGACCGTATAATTGATAGCAGCTCTTTGAAGCAGAAACAGCCATAAATGTCTGGAGGTCTGCCAACCCGGAACAATCCAATATCCCAATGCGACAGGAACACAGTTTGAAGGACATAGTCTGATTTGTGTCATTAGCTTGTAACAGCTGCACATAACACACTGCATAGAAATATAGAACGCTTAAAAACTTTAAAAACATTGGTAGAAATAAAAAGCACCAAAAACATGCCACAGGTAGTCTCCCTTAAGAGGTATACATCAAATGGCAGTAAAAGTAGGACCATTCCACATTCATGTTTCTGGGTACACTACCGCTAAAATCAGCAGAGCAACGGTTGTTGTGGGTACCGTACCTTTTCCATTGTCATCATGTCGATGCCAAAGTGAGCCAAGTGTTCCGGTAGCTTGGGGTCTAGGACCATATCGTCCTCATCGTAGGAGTACACATCTGGATTGAGTGCACAACATTATCAACTGTGCCGGTATATATTATTAGGAGGAGTGACTTGTCATCACAAAACATGCCGCTACACAGATATGACCCACCTGCCCCGTCAGGAGTGATGGTGCCCAGCTTGACGGCAAGCGGGTGTCCCGTTTGCTGGAAGTGGAGCAGAGCATGGTTGTTTCCTCCAGTGCCGTCAAAATACCTGCGGCCACACAGCACCTTGCCGTCCGTCAGGTTCACCCACAGGTTCTCCTGCAGGTCACACACCTCACAACGCCAGCCACTATCATGAAGAAATCACAATATATACATCCTGAATACCTTTTTGGAGACGAAACGTACCTACTGTACATTACAGTGTTGGGCATAGCGCTGTGCGTTTACAATACCATAAGGTTTCAAAATGTGCCCTACATGTAATGAGGTTTAAAGAGATAGGAAAGTGCATATAAAGTGCAGAAATATTCCCAATATATTGCAGAGGGATATATTTAATATACATCAACCAAATAAATAATAATAAATAAATAAAAATGAGTGTGTTAATATTATGACAAAAAACGCTACATGCAAAGGGCTCAGGGCTGAATGGGTGTGTGTAATGTCCCCCCATACACCCTCCCCCTTTCAACTCTAGGCTATTGTGCAACTCTTAAGTCACTCTTCTAGTTAGCTACAATGGCCCGTCTTTAAGCAGGTGCGATTGGCTCAGTAAAACTGTATATTTATGAACAGTCAGATGACAGAAGCACATGAAGAAACTGCCAAATATCCATGTATAATCCCAGTTGTGTCACAATGGTTAGTTCAGAGTATCTTTCAGCTAGTAAAAAGTACTACAGAAGCTGCAGTAGGCAATCAGACTCAAACGCAAAGTGCTGTTTATCGTGACTCTTTTTGTTTTAATAGTCCAGGAGCTGCATGACGTCTTCAGGCCCGAGATAACTCCACCCAGAGAATCGCCGGTCAGACAGAAAGTGAAATAAATATAAGGAATATTTTGCGATTCTAATGGAAGTTTATTTTCATAGTTTGTAGGTGTTTATATTAAGCCTCTATATCCTTTAATGACATGTTAAGGCTAAAATGACTGATTTCCCTTGCCTATCCCTTTAATAAAGTGGACCTGCACCCCAGCCCTGATTCTGACTCACCCACTTCTACTTTGAAAAATGCTAAAACTGTAAGTGGAGGGAGTGAGGGGGACCTCATATTAACGTTAACGTTTGAATTTGATGACGTATGAGCGGACTGAGTAACATTAAAAACCAGCCAGGTCCTGGGGTGATTTTTAACGTAAATGACTTGTAGATCCGTTTTCAGCCCGTCAAGTGCACATTTGAATTAGAAACAGGAATATTAACATCAGCACTGATGTGTCTCAGAACAGTAAAACCCTATCAGTTACTTTACAGATACAAAACTCATTTTACAGTCCAGTAACACTTTAAGATCCCCATTCCCTGGGGTAATCACATTATTTTCATTGGGCCACAAGTTTAACAAATGTTTTAAATTCTAAGTACTTAATAATAATAAAAATTAATAATACATCAAAATAAAAAATGTAATACAAAAAAGTACAGTCAGTGATAACACAGACATTCAAATATCTCCTCACAGTCTGCTAACTGCCCATCCTGTGTGCAAGTTGAATAAATAATCTGGTGTTTCTACACATCCCTGGCTCTATAAATGAGAATACAAAAATGTTGGTGCAGACCGCACCACAAAACAATATTCTAACCTTGGCAATACATTTCCAATGTGTGGGGCAGAGCTTCGGAGGGTGTTTTTGTTTTGATCAAGTTCAACTAACTAACTTTCTCCAGAATGACAGTAGCAGTATTCCATTTTTATTTTTATTTATTTCAAAACAAAAAACACTCCATGTATTCCAGTGATGCATACAACTGGAGCATTTGTTGTTATTTTACACATGCTTCCAATGGGTTAGAGATACAAAAATTAAGAAATTTATATATATAAATAAATAAATAAAACTGCTCCATATAGCTTTTCTGCAAGGAACTTGGTAATGATGGTAATTACTGCGGCTATGGTAACAGCTGTGGCCTCATCATCTCTCACCTGGGCGGGATCTTGATGCCGTTGTCAAGCTGCTTAAGGTCTGCGGCATGCCGTGACTCCTGTCTTACCTCTCCGTCCCACTGCTGAACTTGCAAGGTGTGAGACACTGAGTCTGCTGACATCAGGCCCGCCATAGACAGAGATACCTTGAGGGGAGAGAGAGGAAAAATAAAAAGAGAGCATATTCTACTGTGCCCTACTGTCCATCTATACAACAGATGTCTTTTAATAGATAGAATAGACATATGTGATTCTCACCATGAATGCATCAGTGATAGTGTTATTGTTTGTCTAATAGCAATGCTTCAACTTAATGACCACTGAGTCACTGATGCCTTAAACAATTGCCAACAATCTAGCCATGCTGTAACTTTGTCGCTGCAGCATTCGATTTGGAAGGAACTTTATTCCTTCCAAATAGTGTCAAGTCAATAACAATTCACAAGCACACATGGACATTGGAACAAGGGGTCTGGCCGCACCCTCTAACATAGCCTAATCATCATCATAGGCTATTGGTGCTTAAATTTGACTTTCATATAACCTGTATTCTTTTAACATACAGAGCTTCCATAGCCTATCTGACTGTCATAAATGAGCCTATCTTTGTGTAGCCTAAGACTATAGAACCTTTTGACTTTCGGGCCAATTCAAATTACTGTGTTGGATAGTGCTGTCCGGGCTGGAACACCACGAAAGATAGGAAGTTGCACGACTGCGAGGGGTAAAGTAATTTATATTAAAATCATT
The DNA here is from genome assembly GCA_027564635.1 of Typhlichthys eigenmanni. Classification (NCBI taxonomy): domain Eukaryota; kingdom Metazoa; phylum Chordata; class Actinopteri; order Percopsiformes; family Amblyopsidae; genus Typhlichthys; species Typhlichthys eigenmanni. The sequence goes on along the minus strand of JAODUK010000008.1, from coordinate 3,152,696 downwards.
AAAAGTAGGTTACAAACTTGTTTGATAAATATTTGGCTAGTACCTAGTGCAACATCATAAGGAAACACTGAAGAGAAGTTTAATAAGTTATGGCCACGGCAGCCGGTGTGCTGCTGACGCGCGATGGTACCTGCAATCCTCAGATGGAACCGGCTAATAGCGAATACCTTGTTGTGTAGCATAGGCTATTAGTTGAGGGAAATACAGGATGAACACAGGAATGCTTAGCACACTAAGCAGAAACGGCGACAAAAACTTAGGCCTGCAAGCTAGTGGACTTGCTGCACTAAAGCCAGAAAGCGAGCCCATTTCTTGATGCAAGCACGTTATGGTCAGACCTGCCACGATCGCCTTAGTGATGCAGAGGAGTCTACAAAGTTGAAATGAAGAGCCAATAAAGAGGAATTTAGCCTACCCTATAAAAAGCAAATGATCATAGGCTTAGACTTCATAATAGGCTTAGACTACCACACAAGTGGATGTACAAAAATGTTAAGGCATGTTGAAAAGCAGTCAGACTATGAGTTACTGACTAGGCCTACTGACTGCTTTCAAATAAGATGTAGGCCTATTGACGGCGGCCAGCAGATTGCTTTCAGACATGCATTCAGTGCATCCACAGCATGCAAGAATTAATTATCCACGCTGAGAAATGTTTTCAAACCTATATGGTTACGCGCAAATACTCAAAATTCAGGCCCAGTTGGTTCAGCTAATGTTTGAGAAAGATGCAAAACACCAAAATATTGAATTATTTTGGTCTTATATCTTATTTTATTTGATAAGAGTAGCCTATAGCCTAGGCTATTTAGTAGGCCTAATGGCGCTCTAGGTGTGTGTGTGTCTCTAGAGACAGAGCACACATTTCTTGAGATTGAAGTCAGTTTTCCATCCACGATTACAGTTAGTGCAAAGCCCACTTGGGCAAAAAGTAAACACAAATGTCAAGCACCAACACCCCCTCACAGAAAATAGTTCCAATGTCCATGCAAGCACAATTCCTCACCCGCTCTCTAACAACATCTGGCATGGTAGCCAGATCATCTGAAGTCACTTCCTGTCTGTCTGGAAAAATGACAACTTTCACATCCTCTTCATATTGCTCCTGCTCCACATCAAAACCTCCTTCAATTCCTGCCAAACACATCCAAATTAGACTGTTAACAAAAGGAAAATGGTATTTGTGTCTGTGTATGGTAAGGGAAAGTAAACACTGCTCTATGCACTCACCTATAGCCAACCTAGTGGGCTTTTTCTTTGGTGGGTCTCCAGATCCAGAGTTATTGTCATCTTCATTCTGGGGACAATTATGTTAAGAATCAGCAGAAATATGGTAAATTATTATGTTATCATCTACATGAATATGGAGAGTAGTCACCTGAGTCTTACGAGTCCGGTTAATGTGCAAGTAAGCCCGCTGACCAGTCCGTGCATGGTGCCTGTCCACATACTGACTGCCAAAGCCAAGGAAACTGTTCATGCACACATATAAACCTCCCTCGCTTTCCTGGAGAACATGCAATGGACAATGTGAAACAAAGACCCAGTATGCACAGATTAGCATTACATTTCATTTAAATTGGACACTGTTCCAGTAATTAATTCGCTAGTCTTAGCCTCTTCTGTCCATTAGCACTACCAGGTATGTTAATGTCATGTCAGCAGGCTGGCTCTAGTAATATTCGCTAACAAATACACTGATTCATTTAGCTATTGTTGAACAATAATATTAGCCACCATGTTTGGAAAGTCGTATACAATGTGTAATGTAAACAGAAAGTCATTAACAGTCGAACTAGAACTGAAACTAAACGTACTGTCTGTAAGCAAGCTTATGAGCTACAGTACTTTGACAGCACAACCGGTTCAATTAACTAGCTAACAAGCTAGGTTAGCTAGGCTATCATTACAAAATATTCGCAAGCCTAGCTCGTTCTACGTTGAAGCTGTCTGCAATATCGAGACGTCAATTTTAGAACGCAGAATTATACAAAGTAAACGGGCAGAAAAATCTTGACGGTCAATAATTGTTAGCTGTTATTAAGTTAAGTCAAAGGGATGCTACTGTAGCTCACCGGCGAGGCAAATGACAAGGCACATTCGTCTTTGTGGACACGGTCCCCGGGCCTCGGTACCCGAATTGTGGACAGAACTGACATTAAGACCTCGCCAACATCTGCCATGTCCCCTTAGATAGTTTGGACTTCCACTGGGTAAACTTTCTCAACTGTGTTTAGATCCCAGTGTGTGATCCTAGGGCTCGTAATTGTGTGCGTTGTTTGGGTCGCCTTTTCTTGTGTGCTTGGCTGAATGAATTGATGTTCGCTGTGCGTAGCTTGCGTAGCGTGCGTAGGCTACGCAAGGCCGAACAAATTGGCGTACAGCACGCTCGGTTCACTACCTAATATTTAAAATATTAACATGTGTTTTTTTACGTTTACCACGAGTGCATTAGCTGAACAAAATCCACTCTGTTGTCAAATTAATGAAATCTTTTATTTGTATTTTTATAACCAGCCTAATTGCACAGTTTTAATATATCTAAAATAAATGTCCCCTTTCCCAAAATATGATATTACTGAAAAAGGTATGCCTAGTGATGGGATGAATAATTCCTACAACAGGAGGAAAGGCAAACTTCAAGACTATAGGCATTTCCCTAGCCTAGTCCCTCCTCCTCCACCCTTCGCTTCCACTTAAAGTTTTTAGGGACCATGGCGCTGCTCTCAAATGGGTTTACTGTATACGTGGCGCTGCGTGTAATTATTCTATTATTGTTAGGCTTTTCTTCGACTGTGGCAGGTAGCGGGACTTCGTCTGTTTTGGGACGGTTGCCGGCGCATGACTTCTTGTACTACACAGGAGTACGTGCGTACTTTAACCAAGAATGGGACAAGGCTGCGGAGTACTTGGAGAAATCCATCGCGACCAAAGATGCACTATTCCGAATCCGACGGCAATGCCACGATGACTGTGTTGCCACAGGACAAGATAAGCTTGCTAAATTAGGTACATGGTTAAACATATTTCCACATGCGCTTGCATGCTTTCATATTGTAGAATATTGTATAGCCTATATTAGTTGTTTACAACAGGCCTATACAACTTAAAACGTGTTTCCTATTGCAGTTATTTATTATGTAATAATAGTAAAAATAATGATCAAATTATACACTGATTCATCTTCTGTGTTGCTATAGACTCTGAGCAAGGGAGTTTGTGGGACCTCTTGGCTTTGGACTGGATTCAACGGAGGGCTGAATGCATGAGATTCTGCGTGGGGCAGTCTGTCACGCCTGAGGGAATGCTCCCTGTTTCTATGGACATAGAATATGAGTTCAGCATTCGCAACCCCTACAACTACCTGCAGGTCACATATTATAAAGTAAGCAGTTATGTATTTGCACAATCTCAGTTAGGCCTGCAAATATCTGCTTGGCGGTTGCCTCTTGATGTGTTTTTGTATTGATATTTTACAAGTGTATACATGAAAATCATCGCTATATCTAACTCTCTCTTTATTTCTTATCTTATCATACTGAAGTTAAAGAAGTTGCAGAAGGCTGCGTCTGCAGCACACAGCTTCTTTGTGGCCAACCCCGGCCACCTGGAGATGAGGAACAACATTGAGAAGTACAAACGGATGGAGGGAGTCACAAACGAGGCATTCCAGGACAGAGAGAGTCACAAAGAGAAACACTGGGTAAGGGAAGGATTCACAATGACAGAATTCCAACATGAGTGATTGCAGGCTAAGGGTTTAAATTGCCTTAGAACTCCCTTTAACGTGGTCAAATATTTGTGAAGCAAGCTAGAGAGAGCCACATGTGGCCCGAGGGTCAAATTATTTTGTCTCTCACCTTCCCTTTCTACCATAGGTCTGTGGTACAAGTTACTATAACTCAAACAGACAGGGTTGACTTTAGACTAGTAGACTAGGTAGGATATTAGAATAAATTTATTGATCTGTCAGCTATAAGTGAAATGCTCTGAGAATATCTGCTCTGGTTCCTAGCCCCACCTGCTATTTCTGGCAAATCATGGCTTCTTTTCCCCGATTGGTCTGTTGAATTTACCTTGCCTGTCAATCACATGAAGGCATCAACAGCTTTGTTTGTCAATGGCCTTCACACTGACAGACCAGCGGGCCCCAGAGGGAGGGAGCAGAAAGAGGCGGGTGTTATTGCTCTCTTTCCTTCTTTTTGAGCTCTTCGTGCAACTCTCAAATCCTACAGCAGCTTTAAGTTCTCAACTCATCTTAGACATTATATTGATGTTGATTATTATATTAAATAATATTTTAACCATCCATTGTATTAATATGTTGTACATTTAAGTACACTAGATCCCAGGCTTACCTGAATACTGTATACATACATGATCACCAGCTTGTTTGCCTTTGTCAACGTTTCCTCTGTGCCTCACACTCACCTGTGCCGTCCTGCTGTCCGACCCCAGGCTCTGTACGATTCCGCGCGTTTCTCGGAGGACTCTTCTGATTGGCTGCAGGCAGCCCAGAAGTGGAAGGAGTGTGTGAATGAAACCCTGAGGCAGACAGACGAGTGCAGAGTGCAGTGCGTGATGGCTTCGCAACACCTGCCTGAGGACAGAGGCGTGGAGGGGATGGAAGGGGTGTTCCAGAAGGCCGCAGGTAAAAACAATCACAATAATCAATTGACCTATCCCAAGCAACGCCCCTTTCACTTGTCCTAGGACAAAACCGCATGGTAAGCAGAGCCATGGAAACAACAGAGTTACGCCAATGGATGTTCAAAATTTTCAACGGTCACTTGGTTCATGAGAGGCAAAACCTATGGCAAAATAGTTCCAGGAAGTGCTTGGTGGGCAATTTATACATTGGAGTGAACGGAGCAAATCTTGTTAGTGAGTACACCCCTAACATATTTGCAAATATGTGAGCATATCTTTTCATGTGACAACAATGAAGAAATTACACTTTTCTGCAATGTAAAGTA
>JAODUK010000008.1:3124282-3147620 GCA_027564635.1 Typhlichthys eigenmanni | reverse complement strand
TCTCTCTCTCTCTCTCTCTCTCTCTCTCTCTCTCTCTCTCTCTCTCTCTCTCTCTCTCTCTCTCTCTCTCTCTACAGGAATAACTCACAAGCACACCCCATATTGTTTTAAATACATGCAGTTTTTTTTGCTTGAAACCCCACCAGTGAATATATTAGCATTTAGTCAGCTAATAAACATTAGGACCACTTTATAAGCAGTCTATTGCTATAAACTTTAATGAGATATTTAGTTGCAGCTAATTGGTTGTAACAAAGTCCCGTTTCCCCACATCCAGGTTTACATTAAAGCCGGTTTGTGTGACCTTAATCTATACCTCTCAGATTGCTTCTGCGCTGTAACGTGAAGGCCACACTCACCAACTTTTGCCCGTTGTTGTTTAAGTAAGGAATGTGCTTGAAACAAACACACATACACACACAACACACACAGCTCTGAGCATGCTAACCAGTGTCTCCTAGCTCGTAGCTCCTCCTTCCTTTTCAATTATCTGCAACCCCCCCCCTCCTGACTTTTACAGTGCGGTATGGAATGCTAGCGCTATGGGGCTGCTGGTGTTCACTGAAGCGGCTCAACTGCCCTGTCTCACACTCGCCCCATGTGTCTCCTATTAGCTACACTCGCCAAGAGAGGGAGGAAGAGAGCGATGTAGAACGTGAGGGAGACAGTCAGAAAATAAGGGGTGGGGGGGGAGGGGGAGAAGAGGAATTTGATATGCTTTGTGCATGAGTGACTCGTATAAAACAAAGAAGGGGGCAAGAAGTCTGAATGTGTGTGGGGAAATATGGCACTCATGCAAAAAAAGATTATAATTTATTTCCAGATTTTTTTGTCTTCATTTGCATCTTGTTTCACAAGGTTAATTGAAAAGAAAAAAAAAGATATAAAAAAAAATGTAACTAAAACTAAAAACAGACTGCCATACCATGAAAATGTAAAAAAATAATACAAATAATATGTATATATAATTATATCATTATCAACAATTGGACAACAATAATCATAATAACAATACTATTAATCTTGAACATAATATAGCACTAAACTGCTGGTCTCATGCATACAGAACACCCCTCAGATACAAAAGAGGGAGGAATTACTAAAATAGAACCAAAAGTTCCACCAGTTCAGAATAAGCGCCTAGCTACATGCAATGACATAAAACCCATGTACACATTCCTTCTGGCATAAGGTATTTTACACATACTGTACCTCACTACAATTGCCCCCGCTAATATACACAATGCAAAAACAAACACCCAGAGCCCATGAGTGTAACGCGGGGGAAGGGTGGGGGTCGGGTGCCGCAGTCCACTCCACGTCTCGGACGCGGGACAGTTCGTACGTGTGACGTGTTTTTAATCCTTTAGGAACGATTTCATCCGCTTCATTTTCCTCACAATGTCATGTGCCGTCTTTTAGTGCAGCTCTCGTTCTCCTCATCGCCGGCGTCGTCGTCAGTGCCTTGGTGTTGCTTTATTCACGTGTCTCGTAGCCAACATCTCCTTGTCCTTCCTCCGTGGTCCCTCACAGGCTCTTGTCGCTCTCCTTCTTCAGGTGACTGGAAGTCAAAGCAGAATGGTGTGAGAGCTAAGTGGCAGCTTAAAGGCACACGTCGCCATTCCCCTGGCTGAAACCTGAGGTGCGTTCAAATTGGCAAACAGTGGGGAAAGTTTGCTAAACATATTGAAACGTTTTCTTCTAGTTCGCCGCAAACAAACGGTCTCACGAGGTAGTTCTTGACAAACGCACACGTATGTTTGGCGAAGCCCCACGGTTTAAATCTAACATTTTTGCATGTTTGATCAAAACCTTAAAGTTTAAAACAAACCATGAACATTCACCTCATCTGAACGCACCTCTGCGTTGCAAAATATTTATAAAGAAATTTGCCATGCCGTCCTGAGTGACTGGCACTATTCTCTACTCCTTCCCTTACAGAGTTCCTTGTATTATATTATATTATATTATATTATATTATATTATATTATATTATATTATATATACACATTTTGTAGGTAGGATTTTAGAGCTATACAAATAATGTAATTGGTTAGAAATGCCGTAGACATCAGTCAGCTATCAGTGAGTCAAAATCTGCTTTTCATAGCCCCTGTCTCTGTATACGTCGATTTAGGTGTTCGCCCACGCCTGAATATTACTGACCAATTACAGGGCAGGGCTTTTCCCAGGACAAACAAGCTGCAGAGGAGTAGGATCTGCATTTATGAATGAGTTATAAAATACATGTAGTTATTTATATATATATATATATATGTTATTTATAAATCCTACCTACAGCAGCTTCAAACATAATTAGTTCATTCCGCTAAATGATTTGCTCTGTCCACAATGTAAAATGTACTGAAGAATACAACAACCCTCTCTCTCTCTCTCTCTCTCTCTCTCTCTCTCTCTCTCTCTCTCTCTCTCTCTCACCTGTAGTACTCATCCTGGGTGAGGGAGTGGTGGTGGTGGTGGTGGATCCACTGCTGTTCCAGGGCCAGTCTCTGGATCTGCAGCTCTGCACTCTGGGCCTGCTGCATGGCCTGAAGCTGATGGGCTGCTGACATGGGACCGGTAAGAGATGAGGGCTGGGGCAGATCGCGGAATGGAGCGCCTGGAGAGGAGGGGAGGAGAAGGGAGGATCAACAACCCCGCCCACTGGTGCTCCTGCTCTAAACTACCGGCGCCGTAGATTGTCTGTAGAAGAAAAGTGGACGAGTACATGGATGAGGAGCCTTCTCCTCACCGAAGAGCTGTTGGCGGAGCACCTCGCTGTCAGTGAGGGGGTGGGCCAGGATGGGGGTGCCTAGTGTGGCCCCTGGGTATGGAAGGCGTGCCAGCGGAGACCCCGACGCCAACGGGTCCATCAGCGGGTGAACCCCGCCCGCCGCTGGATGCCAGTAATGTAAGAGGAAATACAGGAGATATTTAATAACAGCCTCAATTATCACACAACAGCAAGCATGACTGATCGGAGCACTTAAATGGTATTTAGTATGTTAATCATTTTATTTCCTTTTTATATAACCGGGAAGATAGCACACCTTTTCTAAGTTAAAGGTATAGTCAGCTATTGTAAGCTAATTGTAAACTAACACTCCTCGCATTTCGCTAGCTTATCGTTCTCTCTGCGTGTTGAAAAAATAATCTGGCAGGCTACTTCTACACAGCCCTCGCTCCGAAAATAGGAACATACACACAGTGGCGAACACTGCTCACAACAACAATGCCCCAGGCTTCACAATGCGTTTCAATGTGTGGGGTGGACGTTAGTAATCCCGAGAACGACCAACGCTGCCTATTAATAGTATTCAGTGTGTTGGTGAAACTCATTTCTAGATACAATCCAGATACATCATTTTTTTAGACGAAAATCCATTTTTCAAGGGAGACCTGGCCGAGACAGAACACCTTCACCAAGGTGAAACACAAACAACATTAGACTTGGGTCAACATACGGGACGTCAGGGACGCTAGGCGCTGTTAGCATGGGGTACCTGTGTCTTGCTGGTGCAGGTGGAGGTGGGAGTGGATATGTGAGTGTTGGTGGTGGTGCGGCGTCACGTTCAACATCTGGAGGCGCCCCAGGTTCTCCCCTCCAGCACCTCCTCCTCCTCCACCACCTCCTCCTCCTCCACTGGCGCCTCCCCCTCTCTCCCTCTCACGCTCCCGCTCTCGCTCCCTCTCCCCGGAAGCAGGCGGGCCTGGCCTCTCTCTCTCTCGCTCCCTCTCTCTCTCCCTCTCCCTCTCCCTCTCTCGCTCGCCGCTCCTGTCCCGCTCGCTGGAGGCGGGCGAGCGGCTGGGGGGCGGGGGGAAGGTTTCGGGAGGGGCTGCGGAGGCCGTGGGCGGTGCCGTGGGAGGAGGGTGGGGGGGCAAAGCCCCGGGGGTGAAGGAGGGGTGGGGGGCCGGGTGGTGGAGGGACGACGCTGCGTTTGAGGGCGTCTGCTGAGGAGGAGTAGGAGCAGGAGGAGCGGTGGGGCCGACAGGCGGAGGAGGAGGAGGGGCAGGGGGCGGCGCCGAGGGAGGGAGGGAGGGCGGGGGCAGGAGGGAGGGCGGGGGTGGGTTGGAGAGGGGCCGGGGCACGGCCGAGTTGGGGGCGCGGCTCACGGGGGCCATTCCCGGGCTCTGCTGGAGGTGGGGGGGCGGGGCCGAGGGAGGCGGGGTGCCGTACAGCGAGACCTCCCCGCCGCCCAGGAGCAGGGAGTGGGCGTGGGCGTGGGCGTGCGCGTGGGCGTGAGCGTGGGCGTGTGAGTGAGAGTGAGCGAGGGCCAGCGTGGCGGGGTCCGCCAGCACCCCTGGGGGGAACGCCCGCTCCTCGCTCTTGAACTCAAAGCCGGGCTTCATGCGCTCCCGGTGGGAGAAGCCCATGCCGCCCAGCCCCGCGCCCCCCAGCCCCCCGGAGGGCGGGGCGTGGCCCCCGATGCCCGGGCCGCCCTCCAGGCCCCCGCCGTACAGGAAGCCCAGGATGGCGGCGGCCGTGGCGGCGTCGGCGGGCATGTGGTGCGGGTGGGCCAGCGCGTGGTTCTGGAAGTGCGGCAGGAAGAAGGAGGGGTGCACGTGCGGGTGGTGGCCGTGGTGCATGTGCACCGGGTGGTGGCCTGGGGCGCGCCCCCCCGCCGCCCCCAACGGGGACATGGCGTGCGGCCGGGCGTACTCGCTCAGGGTCCTCAGCGCCGGCGTGTCTGGGCCCAGGTAGGGGCCGCCTAGCCCGATCCCCAGCGCCCCCTGGGGGCCGCCCACCACCGCGGAGGACGGCAGCAGCAGGGAGTGGGGCAGCGAGTGGGACAGCGAGGGGTGGAGGGGGTGGGAGGGGTGCAGGTGGGCGTGGGCGTGGTGCGGGTGCTGGGGGTGGTGCGGGTGCGGGGGCGCGTTGGCCGACGACACGGAGGCCGAGGATGCCGGGTCCAGGAGCATGGAGGACGAGGAGGAGGGGAAGTAGAGGGAGGAGCTCTGGCGGGGCCCCACCCCTCCCACGCTGCCACTCATGTCTTTCTGCTGCTGTGGGGGGGATGGGGAGGGGGAAGGGAGGGGGGTTAGTGGCTCTCACAACCAGCTCTCACACACGCTAATAAACTCTCCAGAAAAAATAGTTTGCAGGCATATTTTTGTGCTTTAAAGTACACATTTCACAAATGTACCCTCAAACTACAGTACAGCTATGTTCCCATGGGGTACTAGTAAGTACCTTACAAAGAAACACCCAGCGTTTGTACAAATGTTTTGTACTTTTAGGGCATACCGCCCACATTGACCTCTTTTTCTGCAAGCGAACAAACAGTCCTCCTTACCTGTAGGTGTCGCTCCAGCTCCCTCTCCCTCTCCCGTTCTCTCTCCCTCTCCCGCTCCTTCTCCCTCAGGTCGCGGGCCCTCTGCTCCACCTCGCGGCGGGCCCGCTCGATCACCTCGTTCCTCTTCTTCCACAGCTTGGAGCCGTCCAGCGGCACGAAGAGCACGTCACTGCGGGCGCACGAGTTCCCACTGCCCCTGTCCAGCACCCTGTGGAAGCTGTTAGCGCACACACACACACACACACACACACACACACACACACCGTATTATTACTGTGTACTACATACAACATAATTATGACAATATTATTGTAATAATATTGTCATTTATGGTAAATAAAAGTCCTGCATCTGGTCACATATCCAGGGGCGAATCTCAAAAATGTTATTGACATCGTCCAGTTTGTCGGGAATTGTTTTTTTTTATGTAAACTGTTTTGAATATTTAATTTACATTGTCGGGGGTGAGTGTGGTATTAAATAATACGGGTGCAGGTCTATAAAACAGGGCCTGTGCAGGACTACGGCATAACTAAACTGAATGAAGGTTTTCTAACCACACATGTATTGGTATATTCAACATAATATATAATATATTCTCTCCATATATATGGAGATATAGTAAAATATATAATATATTCTCTCCAACATCTCTAATCAGCTGCCTTACAATGCAACACAATAACATGGGCAGGTTCAAGTCAGTCAGGAGTCCCGTCATTCTCTTAACAGTGTCCCCTATCAACACGCTCCCCAGGTCGGACCGGTCGGCTGCTCACCGTGCCGATTGGCTGGCGTGGATGGGAATGTCCACCGCCTTGGGTTCGGGGGAGGGGCTTCTCAACACGGGGGATGGCGTCTCGTTCTCCTCTCTGTCCTCCACGGGCTCCTCCTTGATGACAGGGGCGGGAGGAGGCCCCGGGGCCGCATCGGCGTGCACATCACTGGAGGAGGACGGCGCCGATGTGCTGCTGTTGTTGTTGTTGCCGGGGTTACCGAGAGGCGGGGGTCCGCCCCCCTTTTGTCCGTGCTGCGGTGAGAGAGGCTGGGAGCTGCCATTGTTGCTGCCGCCAGGGATGCTACTGCTGCTATTGCTGTTAGCCGAGGGCCCGCCCCCGCCCCCGCCATTGGAGTGATACGGCCCACTGAAGGAGGGGCCGTGGCTGTTCAGGGGGCCGTGGAAGGGAGAAGGGCGGCAGCCGGGGGAGCAGGTGGAGGGCACAGCGGAGGCGGGGAGCGGCAGGCCGGGCCCCAGCGACGCCGGGAAGGTCCCCAGGGGGTTGGTGGACGGGCTGGGCAGTGGAGACAGGGGCGTCGGTGGCGTCTGGTTGGACGGCTGGTAGTGGGCGGGGCGCGCGTTGTGGGGGGCGGACGCGTGCGGCGGAGGGTGGGGGGGAGGGGGAGGGGGGTAGGTGCCGCCGGGAGGGTTCCCGTGGTGGGCCGAGGAGGAGGTGGCGGAGGAGGAGGACGAGGAGGAGGTGGAGGAGGAAGGAGATAGGGCAGGGGGCTGGTTCGGGCCCCCACGGTTCTGGTAGAGGCCGGGCTCTCTCTCTCGCTCCCTCTCTCGGTCCCGGGGCCCCGCTTGGTAATGGGCGTGCGATGGGTGGGGGTGCTGGGACCCCACGGGGCCCGGGTACTCTCGCCCCATGTTGGGGGTCATCCCAGGGGAGCTGAGGTACTCCCGACTGGGGCCGGTGGAAGAGGGCCCACTGGCGGAGGGGTACTCTCTGTGGAATTGGTCCGCTCCTGAGGAGGGGGTCGGCGCGGGCTCCATGGCAACAGGGTAGTCCCTGGAGGGGTGGTGGGAGGGGTGATGGGGGTGATGCGGGGGGTGGCCCGGGGTGCTCTGGGGCGAGGCAGGCGGATCTCGGTTCAACATCGGGGTCACAGGAAGCCCGCCGCTGGAGCTGGGGTTAGGGTTGCCCTGGGCGACGGAACTGTTGCCGGGGTTACTGCCGCTGCATGCCTCTCTCTGGGCCCCGAACTCGCCCCAGCGGCCCCCCTCCTTGTCGCGGGGATGCCCCCCTCCGTTGGGGCCGAAGTCCCTGCTGGGGTTCTGATTGGCTGGAGTGAAGTCCCTCTCCCGGTCCCTCTCCCGGTCCCTGAAGGCCGGACCAACGTCTCTCCCTGTGGGGCCCATGTTGGCTCCCTCTCGGCCAGAGCCGGGGAACTCCCGGTTCTGGCCCACCGACAGGCCCTGCAGGCCGTTGGGCCCCCCCGCCCCTCCGCCCACGCTGCTGTTGCTGCTGCCTACGGGAGCAGGGAAGTCCCTGTTGACCTCCCTCCCCCCCCTCTCCCTCTCCCGGTCCCCTGTCCCGCCGGCGTACCTGGGCAGGTACTCCCCCCTGCTGTGGGGGTGTAGGTGGGGGAGGTAGGGGGCGTGGCGGGAGGAGGACGGGGGGTTGTAGACGGAGGGGAGCTGCTGCTGCTGCACCGGGGGCTGGTGCGGGTGGTGGTGGTGGTGGTGATGGTGGTTGTTGTTGTTGTTGTTGTTGCCCGGGTAGCGGCCGTAGCCCCAGCTCCCCTGGCAAGGGGTCGCCGTGCCGCCCGGCCAGCTGGCAGAGCCGTAGTGGGGCGAGTGGGGGGGCGGCTGGCCCTGTGGCTGAGCCTGCTGCAGCAAGGACGCCTGGGCCTTGTCCTGGAGCTTGTCCGCCTTCTCCGGCTTCTCCCTCTCTGGCTTCCCCTCGCCGGGCGGGGCTCCGCCCCCGAGTTCCAGGGGCTTCAGCGCCGGCGGGGGGGGCAGGGGAGGCGGAGGAAGGGGGTGGGAAACGCCCGGGTTGCCGTGGGGATAGTCTCCTCCTCCTCCACCGGAGAGAGTCGCCTTGGCTACGCACTGCGCGCCGCCCTTGGCGCTCATCCTGTCGCCCGCCACAGGCCCGCTGTACTCGGCTTTGCACCCCAGCTTGGAGTCCAGGGAGAAGTAGGGCTTCCTGCCGCCGGCCTCGCCCGCTGGCTCCCCTGCTCCTCGCAGAGAGGGGGGCGGTGGGGAGGAGGCGGGCTTGTAAGTGGAGCAGTCTTCCAATCTCCCGTCCCCATCCCTCTTTTCTCTGTCTGCGCTGGGCTCCTCCCCTCTCCCCTCTCTCGCCGCTCTCCTGTCCTCCCCCGAAGGCTTCCCCGCTCCCCCCTCTTTGATTTTCCCCCGCTCTCCTTGCTTGGGCGACTCTGGGCCATCAGAGTCCGAGTCCAGGCTGCCCAGAGGGGAGGCCGAGAGGCTCGGGGACGAGGAGCGGTTGTCCTGGTCTATATCACGCCCACTGCTCAGGCTGCTGCTGCTATTGGCCAGGCTCCCTACAACCGAACTCCTGCTGCCCTGGGATTGGCCATCTTCATTGTCGCTCTCCCGCGACTGGCTAGCAACAGAGGTTGGAGGTGGAACCGTGGAAGGAGTGGAGGTGTCAGTCGAATGTGTAGAGGTGGGTGGGTTTGGGGTTGAGACTGAATCCTGACAGGAAAACCACCATTTAAGACAATCTTTTCATGATATATAGTATTATAAAGTGTGAATATTGTTTTTATTTTATAGAATATTACTAACACTAACCTGAATTTTTTGCCTCTTCGGAGGAGCTACAACCTCCTCCCCCTCACTCTCAGATGAATCATGCCCTTGCGATCTGCGATTGAAGCGATTCCCAGCCAAATCCTCACCAGTGCCTCGCTGCTGCACAGACACCAGAGTTTTAATTCCAGTGAGATGCCATTGAAAACATAATGGGGCAACATCTGTTTTTAGAACAAAGCTGCTCACAAAGACACAAAACATCAAAGATCTCAAAGTGCTTGGCTACAAGACACCACTTAACAACACTGGTACTACAAGGGTACATTAGTGGCAATTGATGATGATTCACACACTGACAACACACACACACACACACACCTATTCATTAGTGTTGCATGAAACATAATTACTGTCAGTTTCCTATTAATATGGTCTCTGAACACAGCGACAAGCGCACATATTTGTACAGTTGCGGGCAAGACAAGTGAGGAAACACCGGAAAGACATGAGACAAACCGGTTGTCTGTCGTTGCGCTCGGGGCGGGTAGGGCTGGGGTGTGGACGCCTACCCCTCCTATCCTCGCTGCCCCCGCGCCTTCGCCCGCTCCGCATGGGCACCTGAAACACAACACAAATGAACGTTGACGAAATGTACAAACTCAGCACACTGAGAAAAACAATGATGAGAGAGAGGTGCAGACGAATACGAGGATATAAATAGAAACACAGCGGAGGAAAATAAGGTGCAAGAAAAGGTAGCACACAGAAAAGGCACCATCAAGCCAAGGACAGAAAATACAATTACAGAATGTGTGGTGGCCCTATCTCTTAACACGGAGATGCTCAACACATCTCCACCTTGCATTTCACGTCTAACTACGTAGATGTAGATATTGTCAAAGCAAGTCAGCAACCCACAACCTATATCATTTCAAATACATTTGAATGCAATTCTACAACTTCATTTCTAAATGTTTCCTACACCACACCCAATAGCTTTCTCCAACATCTATCATCAACTGCATTTTCTCAATCTCAGTTGGAAATGCAAAACAATTACATGGGGAAAGTAAATACCTCCCATGTTCACCCCAACTGTGTAATTTTCTTAACAGTCTCTTGTCTATGTCTAAAAACAGATATAATTGACTAGGAACTAAAATGATAAATTAAATTGTTTTGGACAAAGACAAATAATGAGAATGCAAAATGAAGCCAAACAATAACTAAACTACATACAGTATCAAAAACAGGCCAAATGAACAAACTCAATACAATAAATATCTGACACTGTGGAAGATGGAATGGTCTTGGTTCCTACCGATTCTTTGTGTGTTCGTGTCTTCATTGTTTCTTCAATAGAACATCCATTTTATAACACACACCATTGTTGGGAGTAAAGTGTTTCTTGTTGTGTGTGTAGCTTTTTTTTCACACCATGTGAGCTACCAAAACCTGTGGAGAAGAATAAACGATGATGGTTAGGCCTCATGTGTGCAGTAGGCCCACAGACATATATCATTGCATTGGACAATAAAGACACAGGTCACACAGGATGCATAACAAAGGATGCTATGTGCTGTCTTCTTGATAGGCTAGTCTCTGTTGAGTGCGGTGCAGAGATAAAACATCTAACTGTACAACTGCAAATGCATTGGTTCACAATAGCTTGGTTGCCAATTAGAATAACACACCCTGTTTATATGTTATATCTTAACCACAGCAGCCCAGACCCACTGTTGCATGTGGTCAAGCATTTGACCAACAGAATGCACTGTGGTTGTGGATGTAAACAATAGGATGAGAACAGAAAGGGCATCGATGTCTATCCTCTTAGTAAGGCCTATATGACAGTGGACCTAAAGGAAATATCCTTGAATGTGAGCCACACAATTCCTCCACCTTCAACCACACCAGTCCAAACCTACAGCTGCACCTAGGGACCAACACCGCCTGATTTTGACCAACAGACTCACAGAAGGGGAATTTATGTTTACCTGCCAGATATTAATTATGCCCATGTTATTACATTGTTGCATGCACTTTATTCGTTTGGGTGTGTCTGACAACATTGTGTCTGCCCATTTAATCCACGTATGCACTGCTATAGAGGAAAACAAATAGTCTCATGTATATTGAATGAGGATATAAATAATAGTCCATGTGCAATGGATGAAATAATTAATATTTTTGGCTGAACAGTTTATACTTCACTTGGAGACAATAAATAGCTACACAGATTTTAGTGTGTGTTGATTCAAATCAAGCTTCAGACATGAATTCTTTGGCAGATCTAGTACACATGGCCATGCATTAATTATTAGTGAAACGTTGCAGCGAACGATTCCATCAATCATAATAGTAGAATCTGCTCATACACACTTATGCTTGAGATATGTGGCCACTATACGGCCAGCAATTGAAATAGGCCTATAATTCAACAGCTCAGAGACCGTGAATCATTGAACAGGCCTACATACATGACCAACTAGCATATTGCGCACCAAATATGTGTTAGCAGGAACACCGAGACTGATGCCACGGCATCTTAGTTACAGGTGCCCTCTCTTTGGGTTAATTGGCTGGTTCGTTGACCGTCATTAACAAGGACGCAAACACAGCACATGAAACATTAACAGCACTAGTCTCAGTCGTCTCTCACTCTCACGCACGCACGCACGCACGCACGCGCAGAGCCCATGCATTATAAACAAATTGACTACTGCGTGCGATGCAAAGCAGCATGCAGTTGCACTGCTTACATCACCGACAAGCAGGCACCGCAACGACTCTTCTTTCTTCTTTCTCTGCGCGAAATGTTATTGATGCGCACGCAGAGGCGACCGGCCACCGCTATTCTAATCTCCGCCACCGTACAACGCCGCGAATCGTCCACATACAATGAGAACCGCGTTCGGCAGCAGATATATGTTCACGACCAGAATGGATGCCAGCGCAGTTTACAGTTTCGTGATATTACGTCTTTCGAGAATGCTGGTGTAGAATGGCGAATTGCATTTCACACCGGCTCCCCCTTCTAGCAGACATTTGCAGCTGTAGCCTGTATTTTTATTTTTTTAAACATATACATTCGTCAACCGTGACATAAATTAGCCATAACGCAATAGTATGATCATTAACGCACAAAGAAAAGGGGAGGGAGAACACAAACGTGGCCAGCAAGAACTGCTTCAAATCCAGACCAAGCATCCATTTTTCCGTCTCCTTACCTATAATATCCAGCGATGCGTGTCCCCCCGCTCTCACTCTCCCTTTCTTCTCTAGCTGTTTTTCGGTTTATGCTGCACGTTGACACACACACGCAGAAGCGCACGCTTCTACAAGCACAAGCCGGACCTGGATCATATTGTAACGGCACCACAAATAATGCAGAAGAATTCTGTTTCAAGTCGTTGCAGGAAAACGGGGTGCCACAGAAGACTGTACAAATTGATGCGTACGGTTGCCTCTTCCCCACCCCCTTTTCTTTTTCCCCCACTCCCCCTTCCTCCAAGACGACTTGCACTTTTTTCGCCTTCGGTACAGTCACATTTTCAACGGAGGGGCAAGCGAGGGATGCACGTCGGGTGAGAGAAAGAGAGCGAGAAAGCTAGCGAGAAGAGGGCGTGATTTGCATAAGGAAAGGGGGAGCTCGAAGAGAGGGGAGAAGGAGGGAGTGAGGCAAGAAGGAAGAGGCGCAGAGAGGGCCAAAACTCTGGAGAGGGAGGGGATCAAGAGGCTTGTTTTTTGTTCTTCAGTTGCTGAGCCGTTTTCTCTACACAGTCACCTTTACTGTAGGGGATGGCTCAGCCTCATGCCAAGCATTGCCATTTCATATTATCTTGTGATGAACCATGAAGAAGCCACGTCAGTAGACTCTTTGTTCTACTGATATATGGCCTAGTCCTGGACAAATCTGCATTTGTGTGAGACAAAAAATAAAAAAAATATATACTAATTTGGTACAAACCCTCATGATATTCATATTTCCAGGAGTGTATTACTATTTACAACCCCTGGTTATGTTTGTTTTCAACACTCTTTTTGTTTGCCCAGACGATGCTACTTTTAGTCTGTGCAAGCGTGCAACGGTGTGTCCAGTGAAGCGGGTCTGCAAACCTCCTCCCTCCTCTCCTGTCGTTCTCTCTCCCCTTCACGCAGCCCCCTGTCCCGTCTCCTATTGTGTAGTAACCATGGCAACCTGGTCGGAGAGCAGCCCACTGCGCCTGCGTGCCTACCTTCACCCGACACAAGCACGGTTCGCGCTCCCCCTGCTGCTCTGATGATTCGTCTACCGTGTGTTTGCGTACTATAGCAGCGACGCACCCAGGCGGCAGCTATATGCAAACGGCCGCACTTCAGACGGTGTAATGTTACAAATGTAAACATGTCCCCGTGTTAAAACTGGTCTTTAACTTGATGTAGCCTGGCAAAGAAAATATTAACAAACGGTCACGTAAAATAGAACAATAAAAAATGCCTTCATTAGATCCTGCAACATAGACAACCCCACATCATTTTGACATGTTTTTATTACAGTTTACCTAAGACTGAGAGCCCCTAATTCAAAGGAAATGGACAAAATGTGAATTGGTAATTACTGCGTTTTAATAGCCTTAGAATGAAATATTAACAAGCACTAGCAAGACACTGAACGTTTTCACAGGCAACACGATAACAGAGACGGACATCTCAGGAGATAAATGGCAAAGCACATCTGCTGAAAGTTAAAAGGGAGATGGACAGAGGGATTGGAAAACAGTTAAGATGACAGAAGAGAAACGTGCTGGACTGTGCTGAAAGCAGGGACACCGCTTGTCCCTGTGATTTTAGGCAGGTTCTGCGGCAGTCAGCCATAGTGAATGTGTTCAACAGCCTATAAGTATCAGGTCAATACAGCTACTCCACTACTAAAGCCTTTTTAGTGATTTCAGATATTATTCATATTAATTAATTTAAATGTCTGCCAGGGGAGCATGTGTGTGTGTGTGTGTGTGTGTGCGGGAGGATTGGCACTTAAAGTGCACTAGGGTTGCGAAAGTTGTGCCCAGCGAAGCGGGCCTGGTCCCCTAACTCCTCTTCGATCCTGAGACGAAGAGACCGGTGAAGAACAGGGAAGAAAAGACCACAGTGAGCAGGTGCCAAGAAGTGAAAGTGACAGAAAAAAAAATGAAAGGGCAGAAACACCGAGAGAAAGACACACACGCGCCATTTAACGTCACATCAAAACGACACGGCTCTCTTTCTCGCCATGCATCAGATTACTACACACGAAACACCAACCTCATGAGTTGATTGTATTTGGCCAGACGCTCTGAGCGACAGGGAGCACCAGTCTTAATCTGCAGGGGGACATGAACATAGGATCACACTGAGAAAAGTGCAGCGTTGATTTATTACAGGCGCTACATTCATCTTCAGGCTACTATAGGCATTACTAAACTGTATGCATTCAAGTTAAGATTATTGCAACACACAGTAGCCTATATGAATTTATGTGCTATGGCACAAAATATGTGATTCAAATATGCTTTTGTATTCCTTGTTTTTATGCTGTGTGTGTGTGTGTGTGTGTGTGTGTGTACCTGTCCAGTGCAGAGGCCAACCACCAGGTCAGCTATAAAGGTGCCCTCTGTCTCTCCTGACCGGTGACTCACCATCACGCCCCAGCCATTCTCCTGGGCCAATTTACACCTAGAAGAAAATGTACGTGACACCATCAAGAACAACTGGACGTACAGCAGCCAAATATATCTTAAGAAGGACTCATATACATCTACACTTACAGTAATACTACTTAATGCAGAGGTATACCTTCTAATTAGTTTTGTATTTCATGCAAATTAAACATCTTTCAAATACATTTTAATTAAGTTAAAAGGGAATTAGAGATTATCCTTGAGATTTAAATTAAAGTGTTTACATATTTAAATTAAAATATGCAATTTCATATTTCAATTAAAGTGTTATAATAATAAAACCAGCTTGGTCTGCTTCCACTCACGCCTTGATGGACTCGGTGACTGAGCCAATCTGGTTGACTTTAAGCAGCAGGCAGTTGCAGGCCTTTTCCTTCAGAGCTTGCTCTATCCTGCGAGGGTTAGTCACCGTCAGATCGTCCCCCACCACCTGTACCATTCACGCAACACTACGTGTCAGAACCAGGCCCGTTGTGTCGGAAGGACCCACAACTCAGGCCTATTCAAGACATACATAAATCAGCAATTGTACATAACCAGTTTTACTGCATGGGGATATAATCTTTGGCGAATGCAGTAAATGTTGTCTACAGGCTGAACAAGTACCTGGATGCCCACTGAGGCTGTAAAACTGGTCCAAGCTGGCCAATCGTCCTGGTCAAATGGATCCTCGATGGACACCACTGAGGATGACATAAAGATTTATATATACCGTATATGTGCGGTGTGAGGACAGCAGACCTGTTAGATGACACCCTGCGTGTTTTCAGTGGCACTAGGCACTTAACAGTTATCCACCAGGCTCCCATTGCGCATATTCACACAGGCAGCATGGACCTACGTCGGCCCCTGTGTGCCCAGGCAGTGTAGTGCATCACTGAACGCTCTTTAATGGCGTCCAAGTTACAGCAGGACATATGTGAAACTGAGAGGCCACCGAGCTCTGCCGCTTACTCACACTCTTTTCCTCTCTATCTGGAATGTGACAGCAGAATTAGAGAGAGAGAGAGAGAGAGAGAGAGAGAGAGAGAGAGAGAGAGAGAGAGAGACAGAGACAAAGACAGAGAGAGCGTGTATGTGTGTGCGCCCTGACAGATTAACCCTGTGTGTCTTGACAGATTTAACCCTGTTTTCCCCAGGCAAGTACACAGAATAAACACAGTGAATTACATACCTGGGTAGTTGTCCACAAAGCCCTGGTATATGTCGGCCAGATCCTGGGCGCTGATGTGACGTGCGGCGTTGGGTGCGGACTTGAAGTCCAGGTCATACTTGCCCTCTATGAAGAACTCTGAGGCGGCGACGTCCATCCCGATCACCACTTTGTCAGTGAAGCCTGCTTTCTCAATGGCTGCTTGGATCAGCTCCAGGGCTAAACGTAATACGTAGAGGTCATGTACAGTATACGAGCGGCGGCACCGCTTGTGAAGAAAGGGAATTCGGTCTCTCACCTTCACTGTTCTCCAGGATGTTTGGAGCGAAGCCTCCCTCGTCTCCCACATTTGTGGCGTCCTGGCCGTACTTTTCCTTGATGACTCCTCTTAGGGTGTGGTAGAGCTCTGCGCCCATGCGCAAGGCATCGTGGAATGACTCTGCACCCACTGGAAGCACCATAAACTCCTGCATGGCCAGCTTATTGCCAGCGTGAGAACCCCCGTTGATCACATTAAAGGCCTGGGTGACAAATACATAAGGGGTTTGAGAATGCATTATGATCTTTAGTTATATATGCCATTTCAGTATATAAATGATATTCGTTTAAACGTGGAACGTACAGGAACTGGGAGCACCAAGCTTGTGTTTCCAGCCAGATCAGCAATATGACGGTACAAAGGGACGTCCTTCTCAGCGGCACCAGCTTTGCATATCGCCAGTGATACACCAAGAATAGCATTGGCTCCGAACTTTGCTGGAGTCAAACATCACATGGGGGTTGATTGTACGCACTGGTGCAGAACAGCAGACTTGAACAACAGACTTGAACGCACACGACATTTGCAGGATAGTTACATTTGTTCTCAGTGCCGTCCATTTCGATCATGAAGTTGTCCAGTTTCTCCTGTTCCAACACGCTGATACCCTGGAACAGACATACATTACCTATTATACTGCCCGTCCGTCCGCCTCTAATACCATACATACTGTAAACTGTACTGTATTCCGTATACAATACTGACATACAGTACATCTACACCTATGCTCACCGACTCAATCAGGGCTGGTGCAATTGTGTCATTTATATGACCAACAGCCTTCAGGACACCTGAGGGGACAGAAAAGAGTCTGCATCAGAGGATATGAGAAAGAGAGAGAGAGAGAGAGAGAGAGAGAGAGAGAGAGAGAGAGACAGAGAGCAAGCGAGCTGGGGAGAACAGACGGGACGTGCTAACCTTTGCCCTTGTAGCGGTTCTTATCTCCATCGCGAAGCTCAAGGGCTTCGTAGATGCCAGTGGATGCTCCACTGGGCACAGCTGCCCTGAACAAGCCTGGAGGGGGGGGCGGGGGGGGCGGACAGGGTTGGTGGGTGGAGAGACACACATGTAGGGTGAAGATGAACAAACACAAGATATCTCTCTAATCATATATTCGTTTTTTTTTACCTTTACTTGTCTGCAGATCTACTTCCACAGTGGGGTTTCCCCTGGAGTCCAGGATCTCCCTTGCAATAATGTTTAATATATGCATCCTTCAGAAAATACAGTGGCAAACAGAAGCTTGTATGTTAGAGCTTGCCCTCTCTCAGACAAAATGATGCATAGGGTATTAATGTTATGTCTTTAAGAGGGAGAACAACCCAACAATGAAGGAACGATACCTACGATACCTGTGAATATATGCAGGGTTGGAAAATGAAATCAACAAATGTCCCCCAAAGGTACCGTTGCAAAGAAACATTTCATAGTCAAGATGTTCCACTTTAAGCTGTTTAGAGAAGCCAAAATGGCTCTCCCTCGCCTCCCCTCATGCATGCAGTCTGACAGTGACGCATCTTGAGGCTTCAGAATGTGGAGCAGATGCTCCTTCGCATCATGCCGGCTCAAACAAACAAACAGACATACTGTTCAAAGGCACAGACAAATGAACCGACTGGACTGGCAAGGCCTATGTAATCAGTTAATGCCGTCATTGTGCGTATGTAGCACCTGCACACTATACACAGGCAAGGGGATATGCAGCAATGGAGAGATGAGATGGTTAGCAACCCACAGAGGAGGTGGAAGATGAAATGGAGGTATACAAGGAGAGGAATAGAGGGTATAAAGAAATATATTGATCTTTTATCATTACCTGCAGCCTGTGTGACGCCTGGCGGAGAAGTGATAGCGGAATATACGCGAGCGAATGAGAGGAAGGGATGGAGAGAAGGAAGGAAGGAAGGAAGGGTGGAAACAGCAGGGTAGAGTGATACACGCGGGGGAGGGGGAGAACGGTGAGTCACTGGAAGGAGCAAGGAGCAAGGGGAGGGGCTGAGAGGGGGCAAAGAAAGAATGGAAGTGAGGAAAAATTAGCCAGCTTCAATATAAGCCCCAAAGAAATCTAGTCGAGACCAAATATGCACACAATAATTGAATGGCTGTGGTAATACAAGTCTAATACTGAGCAATACCACTGTAATTCACATAGAATGATTGGATGAGTTGACAAGACACGTAAAAAGAGCTAGAGAAGGGTGGATGGGGGAAGGCGGTGCAATGGGTTTCAACATTGGATGGTTAACTGAACAGACAGAGGAAAAAAAAGAATGTTTATTCGCGAGTGAGAGGAAGGTTTGCTTTGGCTACGTCGTGTGTTATCCATCTGGATGCCACGACCATCTGCGGATATTCTGGCATACAGCGAGCTTGACTATGCATATACGCACACACATCACCAGGAAAAGCAGTCTCATGGCTAATTTGAGCATTAAACACCAGCTTTAATAGGGACATTGTTCCATTTGTGCCAGAATGACCAGTTTGCTGTTTTGGTTTGTACACAGTAACATACAAAAACCTCTCTTGCACCAGAGTGGCCTAAACTCCTCTCACATTTCGTTATGTCTGAAAAGGTGGGGCTCTAAAACAAATCGAGGCGTGCACCATTAACAGAACAACATTCAGACATGTAAATTCAAACAGCACAATGGAAACAACCAGTTTTGCAATTATCTAACAATGTTTAATGAATTCTAATCAGTTTAATTAACAACAGTATACAATTCAATCCACAGACACGCTAGTGTCTTCACAACCATAAAATGGACTGTACAGGTGTATGAACTGTAGTGTAGCACTGCATTTATACTTCTAGCGCAACGGGCAAAAATGCATGTCAAGTTTTGAGAATGTGTCACTATATACAAAATGTCTGTACGTATGTTTGTGCGTGGGCGTGTGTGGTTCCAACAGTAACAGCAGAGAGATCCGTAAATGCAACTACTAAGTGTTAGGTTGTGATGTGTATGTGTGTATAATTTATATATAGACAGTCCAGGCATAACAAACATCTAGGATGGTCAGTTGAGATGACCGCAAACTTCCTTCTTCATCTTGGGTCACAGCTTCAGGCAAATGTTTCCCTTCACACCAATCTTCTACTCATTTCCACTTGAAGTGACTGCTGTAAAGAACAGAGTGGAAGACCATGTTCAATTTCCCCATACTACATATGAATACTGCGGTAGTAGTATTGTAGAATGCAACTTTGTTAGCAACGAGTTAAGTTGACCAAATGTAAATTATTTTTTATTTACAACATGGAACAACATTCTCATGACAACTCACTTTCAAGAAATAACCTTTCGTATGTAAACAGGATAAGATTAACTGCATGAAGGGATGGCAATAAACAACTTCTTTTTGTGCTAAACATTTTGAGAATCACTAGTCCACAATGTCTTGGAATGATGTGCGTGTGTGCGTAGCACATCAAGAGCCCTGTTTCCAATAACACAATATTGCCAAAAGTTATGGGACGCCTGTCTTTACATGCACATGAAGGTTAATGACATCCCATTCTTAATCCGTAGGCTGTAATATTGAGTTGGCCCACCCTTTACAGTGATAACATCTTCAACTCTTCTGGAAAGGCTGTCCAGAAGGTTTAAGAGTATGTTCACGGGAATTTTGGACTATTCTTCTAGAAGCGTATTTGGGAGGTCAGGCACAGATGTTGGACGAGAAGGCCTGGCTTGAAGTCTCCGCTCTAATTCATCCCAATGGTGTTCTATCGGGTTGAGGTCAGGACTCTGTGCAGGCCAGTCAAGTTCCTCCACACTAAACTCGCTCGTCCATGTCTTTATGGAGTCACGTTGGAACAGGGAGTGTTTCCACAAGGTTGGGAGCAAGAGATGGTTATAATAGATGATATAGATAAGAAAGCAATACTGGTTTGAGGCCATAGGTATAAATAGTTCTGAGGACGTTCAGGAACCGATCCCTAAAATCTACCACATATCCCACACACACAGTAGCAGGTAAATGCTGAGCCTAATGGTCCCACAGCTTTATGACCATGCAGTCTAGTGTCTCTTGTGGTTGCCATTATGAGGGTAGTATAACAAGCTATTAGAGCCTGGAATAGGCATCTAAAATGGAGATCATATCCTGAATATTGATGTCAACTGGATCACTGTGATGATGCTAAAATATAAAATGATGCGTTGTCTCTTCAGAAGCATTAGTCAACTTGCACAATAACAAGAGTTATGCTAGATTGTGCTAATACAAAACACTTTGTACACCCATACTATAACATATATACACTTGTAAATCGTTTTAGAAACGCATGTTAATTTGTAATAAAAAACAATTTAATTAAAAAGGTGCTATGTGTAATATGTTGAGTTTAAAATATTTAAAGAGCAGAGGTATATAGGTAATATCAATTTTGATGATACAGTGCATCTGGAAAGTATTCACAGCAGTTCACTTTTTCTACATTTTGTTATATTACAGCCTTATTCCAACATAGATTTTAAAAACATTTCCCCCTCAAAATTCAACACACACCTCATAATAAAGTGAAAAAGGTTATTCAAAATAAAAATAATTAGAAAACAAAGCCTTTGGGCAATACTTTGTTGAAGCACCTTTTGGCTGCAATTACAGCCTCAAGTCTTTTTGAGTGTGATGCTACAAGCTTGGCACACCTACTTTTGGGAAGTTTCTCCCATTCTTCTTTGCAAGACCTCTCAAGCTCCATCAGGTTGGATGGGGAGCGTCTTGCCTGCAAACCATAGCCTACATTGTTTGTTGATATTGTTTGGCTGACTATCGCCATTTTCTTGCTGATATGGCACAGGATCATAAAATAGCAGTTTGGCTCTCAGTGTTTTAGCAGTTTGGATCAATTGTGCTATTCTTGCCTTGATGTTATAAAATAGGCTAAAATCACGTTTTTCCGTATGACTGTAATATTAGACTGTGTGTGTGTGTGGACACACAAGCGTACTGACTAAGAAATTGGTGGTAGGAGCAGACCTGCGGGTGAACTAACAACGCCACAATATTCTAGTGAAATGCTGGTCTGGAGCAGAGGTCTTCAACAGGGGGTCCTCCAATTTGAGCCCAAACAAATGTCAGAAAATATATATGAACATACCTACAACATACCTATAAGTATACAAATCTGTCAATCATTATTGTAATGGCTTAGCATTGTATATAGTAGGCTGCACCATTACAACATGGCACCGTAGGCCGCCCTACATATTCTTGACCCGGCAACCAAATATTTTATATGGAATAGGGGGTCCCCCTGTGCCATGTTTCTAACGGCCAAGGGGTCCTTATTTTGAAAAACGTTGAAGAGCCCTGGTATGGAGAACATGGTCATTTTCTACACAGAGCACCTTTAAGGAAACATGCATTTTAGGATGATTCTCAGCAACCTGCATCTACATTATTCCTGAGATTTAATACAACTGACACACTCACACACACACCTGGGTTCCCCTTACCTCTCACCAGTCGTAACGGGGGCGATTATGGGGTGGGGGGTGCCGGGGGGACTCGTGCCGATGGCTCGGTGGGGACGTAGAGCTTGGAGGAGCGGTAAGTGCCAGCTGTTGACCTGCTGCCCGCCTGTCTCGACCATAATCCAGCCCCCGAGCGTTTGGAGGAGGATATCGCCCCGCCTCCCTCCTCCACTCCTCATCGAACGCTGCAGCCTCACCTGGAACACGCGTGTTCATGTGTTATGCCTTTCTACTTTAATGTTACTTAAATCATACGTATTTGCTTTATGGTATATGCTACTGCTGATCATTGGCGATTATGATATCAAGGAATCTGATTGTATATACTAACAATCCTGTAGGTTGTGATATCAAGCAATCTGATTGTATATACTAACAATCCTGTAGGTTGTGATATCAAGTAATCTGATTGTATATACTCTAATGCCTCAAGCAGGGTACTCCCAGGGTTCTCAAACTTACATTTAAAGACTTTTTAATACCACTTTGAATTATATTTAATGCCAATTATAAGCCTCCTTGTGCATACTTGCAAAAAATTTTTTTTAAATTTAATAAAACATTTTCTTTTAATACTCACGTTCGTATTTACATATTAGCTAGTGGTGGGTGTTTATTCTACAACAGGAATTCTGAGATTGCAGTTTTTATATCTTACTATTAACCTACTAGTCTACTACATATAGTGCAGTCGTCCCTAATCCTGGTCCCAGAGGGCCGCTGCCCTGCGTGTTTTAAATGTCTCCCTGCTCCAACACACCTGATTCAAATGAATATCTTGTTATAAGGACCCATTCATGTGAATAAGATGTGTTGGAGCAGGGAGACATCTAAAACATGCAGGGCAGGGGCCCTCTAGGACCAGATTGGGGAACCCTGCTGTAGTGTTTACTATGTAGTTAAAATTACTATTACTACTACTTCACTATTATCGTAGTAAAGCTTTCACACTATATTTTACGGCTGTCATTTAGATGCAGAGATATCTAGTTTAAAATGTACTCATTAATTTCATGGTCCCTTATAGTCATCAGCACTAACGTTAGTTTTGAGTAGGCTAATTTGTTGACTGTCTCTAGCCACCAGCGCTCATGTTCATCTTTTTACAGGCAGCGTCTGCTTAACGGGACGAATTGATACAAAAATAAAACAGTTTACTCTCAGCGAGATTAACAATATTATGCCAATTTGCTCCCTGTGTTATTTAAACATATATTGACGTTTAAATGTCTTGTTTGATAGCATAGAGTGCATACGATGAACTTAATAACGTCTTCCTCGCGCACTGAATAATTTCCACACCGCAGACATGCGTCATGTCAATGAAGCTACCATCACAGATAGCTACGATACAGTCTAGATTGGAAGTGCAACTGGATGCTTGAAAGCAAAGTCAGTGCAGCGCATGTATGTAAACAAATAGCCTCCCTCCGAAATGGCAGACTTCCGGATTGATAAAGCACGAGCAAGCACTAACAGGCTATGAAATAACAAGAACAGAAATGTAAGGAAAATTCACCTGTCTAGGTTGTGCTATCAAGCCATCTGATTGTGCATACTATAATGCTTCTAGGTTGTGCATACTATAATGCTCCTAGGTTGTGCGATCAAGCCATCTGATTGTGCATACTATAATGCTCCTAGGTTGTGCTATCAAGCCATCTGATTGTGCATACTATAATGCTTCTAGGTTGTGCATACTATAAAGCTTCTACGTTGTGCTATCAAGCCATCTGATTGTGCATACTATAATGCTTCTAGGTTGTGTTATCAAGCCATCTGATTGTGCATACTATAATGCTTCTAGGTTGTGCATACTATAATGCATCTAGGTTGTGCTATCAAGCCATCTGATTGTGCATACTATAATGCTTCTAGGTTGTGC
>JAODUK010000008.1:3106480-3116986 GCA_027564635.1 Typhlichthys eigenmanni | reverse complement strand
GAGCTTTGCCTTCCGGCTCAGCTCTCTTTTCGTCACCACGGTGCGGTAAAGCGATTGCAATACTGCTCCCGCTGCTCTGATTCTCCGACCAATCTCTCGCTTCATAGTCCCCTCACTCGCGAACAAGACCCCGAGGTACTTAAACTCCTTCACTTGGGGTAAGGACTCATTATAAATATATAAATATATTATTAATATATAAATATATTATATTTTAATTATTTCAATCATAATTTTGTTCAAATGTGAAGCCAAATTTTAATTTTAGGTTATCTAAGAACTTGAAGCTATAATTCTGAAATAAGGATTTCTATATACTTTTTGTGGCATCTCTTTGATGTTAGTAAGGTAGCCCCTATGTTTCTATTATATGTAGGGAATGCAGGCACGGGGAGATTCTACCCCAAATCCAGGAAGATTTTAACCAAGAAATTCTAGGAAAATCAAACCAACCCTAAATATAATTTTGGAATTGTTTATTTTGGTCTATTATATACTGTGATTGGAGACATGACATTATATTTAGCACAGAGTTCAGTAATGAATAAAAATGTCTTCCCAGTTAGCAAATCAGCCTACTGACAAATATATGTTTTTCTGAAGTAGTATAATGTTAACCTAAATTACATTTTACCCTCATAGCACAGTTGACATGTGACATCTGTCCAGTAGGTGTCACTGCTTCTATTTCACTTTTGGTTTGGTTTGATCTGCAATTGCGCAAAAGTAATTTGACTCACTCTCAAACCCGGATGTAACCAACGCCTAACCTGTCACAAGAAAACGGTGAGTACTTATTAAACAAAAACCTCGATATATTTGTTTCACGTTGTTTTTTAAATGATCAATATGGCCTGCTATGACAGCCAGTAACTCTAAACTAAACAATCTGCAGATCTGCAAGTTTTTTAATAGTAAACCATGGGGCTTTAAAAAGTGTCAAGTCGTTTGGTTAGCCATCATGCTAACTCCCAAGTTAGTCAAATGTTAACATTAGTACTATCAAGGTGACAGTCATTTATTAAGTTTACACTATTTTGTGTAATGTGTTTTTTAATTTCTATACAACTTGAATTGATTTATGTATAGGCTACATCACAACATATATATATAATTTGGTCAGGCAAATTATATGTAATGGATACACAGGACTACGGTAACCCATTTGTGCATTTTCTTCTCTCTAAAACGAGTTTATTTTATCCGTAGGCTACTTAGCTTGTACTGTAGACCGTACCGGTACGTGTGGTTGAGCAGAACTTTTCAGTACAGTAGGTTGATTGTTTATTTGTTCAGCTGCTCATTCGGCGCATATTTTAGACAACATCCTACTGTAGTGTTTTGTATCAACCTATCCTCTCTTTTTACTACCGTATATTCTATGCTGTTTTAATATGCATTTCAGATATTCGCTGCCAGTGTCTGCCTTATAAAAACCAAGTCAATGACGCATCCACCCGCCCCCCATTACATTTTCATCAATCCAGTCTCCAATGAGAGATTATTAAAACATATACCGTACAGCTGCGGAAATAATAAGAGATCACTGCAGAATTTTCTCAGATTTGTATTTTTTATGAATTCTTATTTTTTACTTGCATATAATATATGTATTTTTAAATGTATATTTATATAATTGTTCTACTTATGTGATATGTTTTACATTTACTGTATTTTTTTATACTATTAGATTTATTTAAAACAATGTGCTCTGGTCTCTTACATTTTTGCCGCTGTATACTAGTTTAAACACACAGAGTATGTATATGTGCAGTTTTCACTGTCCTTGAAGAGATAGCATTTTTAAGATGTTAGGTATTACTTCCTCTCTTTCTGTCTGTACTGTAGACTTCCTGTGTTGTTCATGTTATTCTATGTCTCGCCCATAGATGCAGACCATAAAATGTGTAGTGGTAGGGGACGGTGCAGTAGGAAAGACTTGCCTGTTGATTTCCTATACAACAAACAAGTTCCCCTCTGAATATGTGCCTACGGTAAGAAAGCTTTAAAGAGCAGTCATGACAAGTTAGCTTATACCGTATGTTATTACGGTACTAAACTTCACAGATACAATTATTTCTTGTTAACGCTTAAATGCATATTAATATGCATATACATATTAAATTAATGTTATAATGCATTTACCCTTATCTTTGAGATAAATATATTTATTCTGTCCGAAAGGTTTTTGATAATTATGCAGTCACTGTTATGATTGGAGGAGAGCCCTACACGCTTGGTCTCTTTGACACAGCAGGTAATGCCATTTGTATTTGAATGTTTGAGTTACTGTTGGGATTGTGTTTAATTCTTGCTATGTTCATGTTTTACATGTTATTTGAGAGAAATCAGTTCTCTTTTCCTTCTGATTGGTGTTCTCAGGTCAGGAGGATTATGACAGGCTGCGGCCTCTCAGCTACCCACAGACAGACGTGTTTCTTGTTTGTTTCTCTGTCGTCTCCCCCTCGTCTTTTGAGAACGTCCGTGAGAAAGTGAGTGATTTAATGTCCCAAATATTCAGTTTACACATTAATCTTGTTCTTTCTCTTTGTTTTCTATTGATCTTTTTCACGTCCAATAAATTTTTTTTCTCTTGTGCTTTTCCTCCCAGTGGGTTCCTGAGATATCACATCACTGTCCACGTACACCCTTCCTACTAGTTGGTACTCAGGTAGATCTGCGCGATGACAGCAACACCGTCGACAAGCTGGCCAAGAACAAACAGCGCCCCCTGTCACCTGAGAGTGGAGACAAGCTGGCGCGCGACCTCAGAGCTGTCAAATATGTGGAATGCTCTGCCCTCACGCAGGTATGAGGGCACACGTCACTGTTACATTAAAAGTAATGCATGCATGCTTAATGATGAGGAACATGTTGGTGTGGTCTTAACTGTCTTTTTGTCCAAAACAGAGGGGCCTGAAGAATGTATTTGATGAAGCTATTCTGGCAGCCTTGGAACCACCTGAGACCAAACCCAAGAAACGCTGCATTCTTCTATAGAGTAGGCGTGAGATAAAGTGAGAACTAGCTTTGGTGAATACACAACAAGAGGAATGGTCAACCTCTTTTTAAAAGGACAAAACATTGGGGAAGGGAGATGGATTCATGTACACTTATTGTGCCTTCTTAATATGGTTTGAGAAAGCGGCAAAGAGGAAGTGAAATAATACATTTCACTTATCTGGTTTATGATCGCTTTTAGAAATGTTTTTCTCTCTGATATTTTGGTGGGGCTGGCCCCCCTGCCTCTTGTAATTCCTCCCCTCATAAATAATGATGTGTATATGGTTCTGTCTTTGTGTTTTGCCTGCTTTTTGTGACTTCATGGGCTTTTGGGCCCAGACCGAATAACTAAATGGGGGGGGAAACACATTTTACACTTAACATTAAGTTACTTACAATACAATGGTATTACACTTTAAAAAAAGCAACTTTAATTTTAAGTGATACTGTATTATTATTTTTTTCCCAATTTTGAGTTGTATGAAGAAAGCACACATTCTTTTCACTCCAGATTCCAAGTCCCAGTGAACATTATAATAACAAAAGAATCGTCACTACAAAGGAAAGTGCCTTTTTCTTTTTTTCAGGTGACATCATACATCAATTTATTATATTTTGTGCTGAGTATGTTGTATTAATTTCTATTCGTGACTTTGTTTTTGGGGGAATAACATTTTTAGCAGAACACATTTTAAAAATTTAGATTTTATTTAATCCTGTTTTGTGTTGCTAGACTTACCAATTTGGTGTGATTGATATAACAATTACGATGTAATTTCTTAATGAGATAACTTTTCATAGTAATTTCTGGGTGACTGTTTGTAATAAAATGGTTTAACTGACCCACACTTATTAATTTGGAAGTATATAAGCTTGCTTTTAACAGACCTATTTAAAAATATTAGTAAGGAAAATTGGAGATGCTATATACAGTACAATGGGACAAAATGTCAGATTGTCCCTTCAAGATACTTTGCTGGTAGCGTTTACAGACAGGAATGCAATGCATGACAAAGGTTTCAGTCAATTAGGAGAAAATAACAGCATATTTTGAGTAAACTACCATATTTAATCATGTTTTCTGACAAATATCTAAAAGCAGTAGTTATGCAGCAGCATGCATAACAGTTTTCATAGGAGGCTGAGGAACAAAACAGAAACTGATAAAATCAGAAATTATTGCAGTTGTGCATCACTTGAAATAAGAATGTGGACCTAGAATGGCAGATATACAAATAAATACGCCAGAATAGAAGAAAAAATACATAAATACAGCCAATATACAATGTTGCTAGCCTAAGGCACTGAACTCAGACCGTTGAAAAATGTAAAATAATATTAAGTGCTGTATTTTTACCCCCTGGTTAGTTATGATTAAGGTCAGCTTTAAAAGCATTGTCAGTTCAAGGTGAAATGTACACATGCATTTGGACATAAAAGGTTGCATGTCTGCTTTACCTGTCTTAATACTAATGAACCTTAAAGGAAAGGCAAAACAATAGCAAACAAGAATTCTGTGCTTCCTTAACTTTTGTAGTGGTCCCTGCTTTTACATTCAGTCTAATATTGCATTGTTAGCAAGACAAATCTATAATTTTGCCCTCCATTGACATTTGCTATAGGACAAAAATTTGTTAACTTTAGGCTTAAGGACAACACCTAAGATAACCATGGACTAAGAATGCTCCATGTGAAAAACACTATTGTCTCACTAATTCATTCGATAGAGAGTGTCTGTCCAGTGGGTTGTTATCTGTTGCGTGCAGTGAATGTCTTCTTCAGGAGCTTATTTCTTGTTTCGATCCTGTCACACTCTGCATGTGTGAATAGTGACTGTGTTTTTGCACTGCTGGCAGCGGACTGAACAACACCAGGAGAACTTGCACGAGCAGCGCTGTATCACTTCAGCCCGACCCGCTTTGTAGCCTGGCCCACAACACACCAGCTCACAGCCATCCGGTGCCAACCGCGATGTCCCTACAATAATTGGGGGCAATAATACAGTAAATGGAGTGTACTTACTCCTTCAGAGAAAGAACTGCCAATTCTGCAGCAAGAGTACAGACACGGTTTCCACTGGTTATGGAAGTCCTGGAATATCATGCCATTTAAAAAAGTGTAATATCATGGAAGATCCGGGAATTTAATTTGCAGCAATTAAGTTGCTATTTACCAAAATGTTACTGGATGTGATATTGCACTTATTTTGAGGTCTCAACAAATGTTGGCTCCCTATTTTAAACAGACTGGTGGCCTGTTTTTCCTATCATAGGTCAATGAAATTCAGATTTTTAGTCTGTGAAAGTCAGGGATTTCAAAATGTCACAGTCGGAACCCTGAGAGCATGTGGCTGTCCATACTAGATTGTGCTGAGTAATTGTTTAATTGATGGAGCGTAACTTTGAAGGTTGTGCTGCAAAACACTTTTTGACTGTTTTTCTCTCACCGTTGCACCGCCTGCCTGCCGTTCCTGGTATACCGTTGTCTGGATCAAGGTGGCAGAAATCTGGGGAGGCAGCGAGGTACACAAGGTCTCTGGCAGCAGGGGGTTTGACCTGGGGGTCACGGGGCAGCAAGGCTGTCCTGGATCCTATGCGAGTCAGGCGGACCTGAGGGAAGAGTGATTGGAAAAGAAAGTTTTGACAAATTGTGCGCAGAGCTTAGAGCGGTACACACATGAGATGAAAGGAGGGAAGACGTGTTCCGATACCTCTGTGGCACCGTCAAAGCGTTCTTTGAGCACAGCACCGACGCGTCTGAAGGGAGGCATGACCTTCCAGCAGGTTCTCAACTCACACGAGCCAGAGACGCCATGACACTTGCACTCCACCTGCATGTTGTGAAGGATGGCCTGAAGACGGGGTTTCGTTAAAAGGGGAAGAAGAACACAAGATCCGTGGGTAGAAGAGGATAAAACAGAACAGTTATAAATGGATGTGAGCAGAAGGACGTTATTGTTGTGGTCATCAAGTCATCGGCGGCGACAACGTCTCCAACCTTCCGACCGGCCTCGTTGTTGTGGATGTTCATGAGCGGACGACCAGTAGACAGCCCCTTGGCTCGCTCCGGTTCGTCCACAAAGGTTTGGGAGAACGCCACCCCGTAGGAAAGGTTGTCACTGCAACCCGACCACTGAAACCCTGGGACAACAGAGGAGGGCCTGATCTCGGCTGCTTGAGCACGACTACTTCTTGACAGTGTAAAGATGTACTGTACAGATCAATGGTCAAGATCAAGATCTTCTGGGGAATGCCTCCAAACTTACCCTCAGGGCTGAGCCCCCTGACCTTCCTATCACAGCCACACCTCTCTAGCTCCCCCCGGCTGCACGCTTGTGTCACAGCCACAGCTATGGCAGCGGAGGACAGAGCGTGCACAAAGGCTGCCTCACGTGTGCCTGTAGTCACAAACACAGCGTAACACACAGGGCATCTGCCAACTGACCTCTGCTGTGTATGAATGCTGAGTGACTCCATTACCTTCGCCACTGTATGTGTGCATGCATGCAGGCAGCTTACCTTGGTTCATGACTCTGCCAAACACATTGATGCCGCGCAGGGCGGTGGAACAGTTCCAGCGGCGGTTCCTGAACTGGTGCTGACACTGGTGAAGTAGACCGTAACCCACTGACTAAGCACAGCATTGCTAATTGACTACGATGCCTGTGTGTAGATCCTAATCCTGATGCTTTGCAGTATCCCCCCCCCACCCCCCGTACCTCTTCTATGACCATCTCTGCTGCCTTGCGCACGGACTCCATGACCTCCCCCCGAGACCTGCACACCCCCACCTGCCCCGGGGACAGTCCTCTCAACCGTCCACAGGGGGCAGCACCTGACACAGACCTTGAGCGAGGCAGTCTCGCCAGGGATCTGGGACACAATGGGGGGGGGGGGTTGATATGGTAACTCACAACTGGTTGGATTATTGACATATGAGGGGAAAGAGAGGGGTACAAATAGGTGAAAAGTGGGAAGAGTCCAGAAGGAGCACCCAAAGGAGCAAGATGGCGAGGAGAGGATGAGTGGGTGATAATACGAGTTTTAGGGAGAATGGAAACGAGGTAATGAGCAGCAGACAAAGGAGACAGAATGCACAGTGAAGGAAAGAAAAAGGAGGAAAGGTCACGGCGACAAAGAGAGAAAGGGCCGAGTGACAGAGAGAGATTTAGAGACACGTCGCCATCTTTTAAAAGTTATAGCATGACAAACAAACTCCCTTTTTCTCTTCCTTCCCTGCACGCCAGACTTACAGCCAGTTGGTTGCCGTGGTGGGGTGGGTTGCCCATAGCAACAGCAGGAGGAGTGGTGCCGTGAGATTGACAGTGGAGACAGTTGGCATCAGACTGTCGGTCTGTCCGTCTCCGTGTGTCAGGCGGGGTCGTAGGAAGACAGGCTTCCTGTTCTTCACAGTTACACTGTGTTGTCTGTCTGTCTGTCTGTCTGTCTGTCTGTTTCTACGCTCTATGGTATCGCTTTGTTTCTGGGCATGAGTCAGGGGATTGTCCCCACATATCTATTAAAGACAAACAAAAAACATTGTTAAAAAATAGCTATTGTATTGTAACAGCATGCATTTTTTTCCAGAATTGTATTAAAGCACATTTTCAGAATTCAGAGAACAGTGCTTTACTCACCAGTGAATGCTCTGACCCGTTCTTGTATACAATGTTCAAACTGAATCCAAATTCTGAGTGAGATTGATTTTTAGTGTCCTCTTTTGTACTAGCATGCCCAGAAGATGGTGATATGATTTCTACGCCAATATTTTCCTATCCAAACGGTCATGTCCACGAGTCCAGGATTGATTCTATTTTAAATTTCTTTTAAATCGGCCAAAATCTCAAACAAAAAATGTAGTATTCAAAAGGCAAGGCTACGCAATATAAATATTGTTTTTGCAAAAATGCATTATAGATCTGAGTTGCTGGGCCTTCAGCTCTTTTCCAAGAAAGCGAGTGTTTCCAGTCTGTTAAAAAAACAGCACAGAAGTGAGAATAGTGAGATGGAGTAATGGGTTATAAAGGATGTAGCACGTGAGGGTGGGAGAAGGAGAACAGGAGAGATGTATAGTGACAAAAGGAGGGGTGGACTTTTGGGTGGGATAGCAGTTACACTACATTACAGTACATTAATGCTGACATTGAGAAATGCCAGGCCCTTCAATGTGTTTATGTGTTTATTTAACGTAGTGGTTCTGAAACCTTTTGACACATGACCCCCCCAAAAACACATAAGGCTCAACAATATGTACAGTATAAACAACTGAAAACAGAATTGAAACATGTATGCACACTTTTTAGACAATATAACCAAGATGAAAGTAATTTAAAATCGTCCAGGTCCCAACCCATATCTTGGGAAACTCTGGTTTAGTGCCACTCATAAGATGGGTCCTGAATTATTAGACAATTCTGCTTATTGTTTTAAAGTTGTGTGAGTGTAACCTAATTTTGTGTCTTTTGGATGGTGCTTATGTACAGTATAATGTGCTCTACAGTGTGGTTATGTGTGTGTTTGCGTGTATGTGTTTAAATGCAAGTTACTGAACACATCTAACAAACCCATGTATAAGACCACGTTCCTGCTAATTCTAGACCAAAATGACCAGTTCTGTGATGTGATGTGCAACACACTTACAGATCCATGAGATGTCCTGTGAAATGCCCATACCAAGCCTGACACAGCACATTTCCACCCACATGTATGTGCATGTGAGAAAGTACCTTACCTAATGTTTAATTTTCCCAAACTTTGTTGCCCGTTTTTACGAGCTGCCCCAACCTCCCCCCAACCTCCCCCCAACCTCCCCTCTCTATCTCCCCTTCATTTGCCCTCTCGTTCCTCCTTTCTCTGACTCCCTACATTGTCTTAGAAGAAGGGGTGACATTTAGACAAGAGGGAGGAAACACACTGCCGACAAATATTGGAACTGAGGCAGATAAATCACGAGACAGCGGCGTGGGTGGGCGTGTGTGTGTGTGTGGGGGGGGGGGGGGTTTGGATAAAGCGGGTGCACGTAGAATGGGACCGGGTGTTAAACAGGGGCTAGCTTTAAGCAGTAAAGCACAACGAGGCAGTTTCAGTGTAATAAATTCAGGAAGATTTTATGACGATAGTGGAATTGACAGATTTGAAGATAATGCCGTATTGATTGAAAATATTGAGGTGTAACGGTTCACAATAGACCCGTCTGCACATTAAAAAAACATTAAGGTCTATTTATTTTGCAGCAGATTTTTTGCCATTGATTGATTTAACATTTCTACAATTTTACCACTATCTTTGTCTTCATATCTGATTTAGGCTATAGGGAAGACTCCTTCTTTTATTCACGCAAAAATCATTCTCATACATCATCGTGGAACAAGGCCTTTAAGTGATGCTTTCTAATGTGTTGAAGCCATGCCAGATCGAATCGGGTCCTCCTGAGCAACTGATGACGTCAGTGCGGCGTTCCCCCTTTACTTTGTGACACCATTTGAAGATATGTAGTGCTCCTTAAGGGCTCATTTGTTGAATCAGATGAGTCAGTGTGAGACTGGCACCAAACATTTACAAACTCCATAGTAGCCCGGGACCCTTGGTTGCCAGTGTCTTGCCCACCTGAACTCTCTGACATCCTGCTCACCATGAACACATGAATAATTACTCACTGGCAAACCCTCTCTCTCTATCTCCCCCTCTCTCTCTCTCCCCCTCTCTCTCTCCTTCTCTCTCTCCCCCCCTCTCCCTCTCTCTCTCTCTCTCACACACTTTTTTCTTTCGTTGTAGTGTTCCCTCACTCCATGTCGTATTCCTCCTTTTGTGTCCCCGTTTTCTCCCGGTGACGTCCTGCCACTGTCTCCCACAGCAACGCCATGGCGATGAGCGATGGACACTGTCACGTCCGGCGCCTCTGCTATGCTTATCCCATCATCCCTTCACCCCGCTCTCGTAAATAACTCCCTCGCGTTTTAAAAATCTCTACACCCTCCCCCCACCCCCCCCCCCCCCCCACACACACACACACACACACACACACACCAACGACATCCCCCTCCAATCCCCTCCCTCCCTCCCAAGATGGCTTCGTCCTGGTCTCCTAGTCAAGCTGCAGGGCCCGGGAGGGTTCGACTTTGTCGTAGTGTGCGGGCCGAGGTGAGGCCTGCTCTTACTATGGGATGCGAGGGTGACCTCATTCCGCAAGCGCCTGCTTCTGCTTACTAGCAGATCCCCGAAGACACGTCTCCCCAAGGTCAGAATGTGACAGCCATGCTGTGTGTATGTCCTGCACCCCCGTCCCCCGTCCCCCCCCGGGCTCAGCTTTCTGCCACCCGACCTCCACTTCAGAGGGAGCCCTGCTTCCTCCACCCGAGGAAGTAATAGTGATATCTGGTGGGCGCGATGGTGGCCATTCAGCGAGTGAGAGCACATGCACTCACACGGTGGGCCTTTGCCAACAAAGAGCTGAGTGCACTGCTGTGCGTGTGGTGGGGAAGGGGGGCGGGGGGGGGGGGGGGGG
>JAODUK010000008.1:3089589-3097089 GCA_027564635.1 Typhlichthys eigenmanni | reverse complement strand
ATGGTGGAGTGGAGAGATGACATCGTGAAGGAATACCCTCTGGTCCTTTCTCGAGACAGTATTGGGCTAGCCTGTGTGCGCGTGATTTATTTGAGTGATCGATCTCTGAGAGGGGAGGGAAATGTGGGCGGTGGACAGTGTGTGTGTGTGTGTGTGTGTGTGTGCTCTGGGAAACCACTGCAGTGCATTGTGAGGCAGAGTGCGCACGGGAGAGGGAGACAAAGAGAGAATCCCCATTTTAGCTGGACGGTATTACAGCAGTGCAGTGATATCTACAGTGACAACAATGGCAGCCAAGCATCTTATACCCTTGCTATTGATGTTATAATAGAAACCCAATACATTCTGCTCACACCTGGTCAATAATTGTGTCGTTTGCCTCTTACTCTACTTGTTTGTACTTCATCTTCAAATGATCCTATCACATTATTAATAATGATTAGGCTAGTTACTGCCGTATGATCTGTACATTAAAGACTATTTAAGAGAAATGTAATTGGATATTTTACCTCCGTATAATATTTAATCAAATAATGCTAATAATGCTCTTTTTCCCGCTTGCATATAATGACTTATAGGCTGCGCCGAAGAGAGAGAGAGAGAGAGAGAGAGAGAGAGAGAGAGAGAGAGAGAGCGAGAGCGAGAGAGAGAGGGAGGGGGGCTGATTGAGCGAAACAGGAGGGGGAGAGAAAACGAGAGAGAACGAGGGAGCGCAGGAGAGCAAGGAAGAGAAGCTGGCGAGAAGAGGGGGGGAAGGCGTTCGACAGCATAAGGGGAAGAATGCACGGTGTCGGGATTAGGCTTCCACGCTTGCGTCCAGGGCCTTTGTGAAGACATCATGGGCTGTATCGGCTCCAGGAGACTCAGTAAGACCCACTCTTCAATTCTCTACCTCGCCGCATGGCACGCTAGTATGTAGGGGGGGTCGGGGGCGAGGGAGGGTCCTGCAGGAGAGAAACACTCCAGAGGGACCGCGGCCGGGCTTTGTATGTGGCAATGTGATGCTTGTGGGAGCTTTGTGAGAGAAAAGGCTGTAGCGTAGACGCACGGCATTCAGCGTGTCACCGGCGATATATGTTTAGAATGCGCTGCTCTGTGTGTGTGTGTATGTGGTTGCACCAACCTCCCATACACTGATTTATGATGTTGTGTGACAGAATGTCTCTCGCGCACGAGAGAGAGAGAGAGAGAGAGAGAGAGAGAGAGAGAGAGAGAGAGAGAGAGAGTGTGTGAGTGGGATTGAGCGCGGGATGGAGGAGAGAGCCGGACAGAGGCAACCTTTAAATGCTGTGGGAGAGTTGTCGTTTATATGGCTGGTTGGGCTCCTGGGCAGCGGAAAGATGGGTGCCGTGATGGCACGGCATACGTGAACAAGGCAGGAGGACAGGGACGGAGATGGGAAGAGAGAGAGAGAGAGAGAGAGAGAGACGTGCTGAATTTTATTACAGGAAAGGAGGTGGGGAGCTGCGGGGGATGGGAGGGTGAGGGGTGTAGTGGTGGAGACGGGGAGAAGGAGGGCCGTGAATGCGGATGTGGGTGGGATTGCGTGGAGCATTAAGGTTAGGACTCCATCCTATATAAAACAATATGTGAGACATTATGATTGGTAAATATAATGTAAAAACAATGCACACATTGAGGTATCGCTCACACTGTTGCAAATCCAGTCCCACTCAAAGTCAAAAATAACCTCTGGCTACTTAGTTTGCAGGGAGATGTTCAGGAGGCACTTTGCGCACAGCAGATATCTAAAAATATTCACGGCAAAACATTAGTTGTTGCACAAAAAGTGCCTCTAAATAGAAACTCCTGAGTCAGATGATATCAAAGCCAGGTTAGAGACAAGGTCACATTCCTTCCACTGGTAGAAATGTAATTTCTTGATGTCCAGGGTGTCCATTGGAGTGACTATGCAGAATGTGCAGGACAAGAGAAATTAGGCAGGTGTATTCTAAACGTGGCAACTGTACCAAGCCTTAACTACTGTATAGGCCTATCTTAGGCCACCTAGATTCCAGCTCTCCTATATTATATTTGGGAGCAGG
This sequence comes from Typhlichthys eigenmanni, assembly GCA_027564635.1. Classification (NCBI taxonomy): domain Eukaryota; kingdom Metazoa; phylum Chordata; class Actinopteri; order Percopsiformes; family Amblyopsidae; genus Typhlichthys; species Typhlichthys eigenmanni. The sequence goes on along the minus strand of JAODUK010000008.1, from coordinate 3,095,044 downwards.
GGGAGTAAGATTAGTGGCTCTCTTTTCATTCAGCAGTAGCTTAAAATAATATGAAAAGAACTGGAATTGTGTTACAGCGTCTCAGTATGTCCCATTTCTGCTTGGGATCGGTCATCAATTGTGATGGTGAATATGAGGATGTAAATATCCAAAAGAACACCAGTCTTATCTTTGTTGGCATATCATACCGAGTGGCTTGTTTACATTTACATTTAAAGCATTGAGGCACTTTTATTCAATGCGACTTACAATAAGTGCATAACAGGTCACACAGTGTGCATATAGTTCCTTAAGTTCCTTAAGCATTACCATTACATATCAACATAGGCTGCTTACCATTAATTCTCATAACATAATTGCTAATGCTACATTGTATTTTCTTCCTATGAACCAGCTATTATTTCTACGACGCATGGTCTTGCAAGGGGAAAGCTGCATCCCGAGCAGACTGCGAGGCAGGGTTGTTATTGTTGTGAGCTGGCCCAGAGGCGTGGCTGCATTTGTCCTGGGTGAGAATAGCTTCAGTTGCGTGCTATTGATCGGCCCTCTCTAGACTGGACTGCAGTCCACTCTGCCAGGCAGAGATCAACAGGACCGGATCAGTCCCTGCTGCCCAGGAGTATGCCTGATGTATCTGTCTGCTCTCCGGTAACACTATACCCCCCCCCCCCCCCCCCCACACACACACACACACACACACACACACAACCGCCATCACATCTAGATGGGCAGACTATCATGTCTCCTTGTAGCTCTCTACACTACTACAGTACTGTATGATTGGCTTGTGAATCAACGTGAAACTATATAGGCTAGTGTTAGCAGTCCTCTGTTAGCTGTATGAGCTCGCATGCTGCCGTTTGCTTCAGGCCATTTGACTTTGACTCTGACCTCATAAAGTGTAAACACCAAGGAGGCCATATACGACATGTTAACGTATCCTTACGTTGGTAAGACCTGCACCTGACTTCCCTGCAGCAGGCAAGGATTTAATGAATCAACCTCAACCTCTGTCTTTATTCTCATTTGTTAATACAGAGTACATCCCCACACACTCTTCATTGTGGATCAGGTGGGACATATGGCAGATATATGTGCTAGCAAGGATCTAGTACAGTATTTGTAGCCTGGCTCCGCCCGACTTTTGCTTTCAGCTCAATTTATTTAGCTGAGATTACAGTCTGGAAGCCCTGCTCGCGTTAGCGTTCGCACAGCAACACCGCTGGCGGCACAATCAGCATGGGCTAGTGAGATGACGTTGAAGTCAAGCGTGTTTCAAAATGGTGGTAGATGAGGCCATCAAAACAACTGTAGCAACGCTGATTGGTTCAGCGCTGTTCAATAGTATCGAAACGAGAGGTCTACGCTAAGTAGGAGGATACGACTGTGAACACTTCCCAATGGAGCGTGGCCAGACCTATTCACAAAGTGAATATGGTCTGGTTACACCAGGCTACATTATTTGCCTCTCTCATGCGAATCAGGTTGAATCGTGTACTAAATCTCACAGACAGTCCCGCACCATCTGACTTGCTCTACTGCCGAAATAGCCAGAAGTTTTTGTCTCATGCTGTTTACATCTGCAGAACACCTACTGACAAGCAGACAGGTGCTGTGGAGATGATCACATCACCATATATGTGCTGAATAGATAGATATGAAGGAACCTCAGCTTCTGCATCTATTAACCAGGCTATACTCTAACCTGCTGTGAACAAGCCAGCTGATGCTAACATTAATCACCATATAAATTGGGGCATGCAGAATATATCTAACTGCAATGGTTTGACCTGCCGAGGTTAAATTCTAGAGATGAATGTGGGACATGATGGCGGTGACTCTCACCTGTTTGTGCCATCTTTAGATAGACAGATTATCTCTTTCTCTCTCGTACTGTGTGCTGCTGACACCATTGATTAAATAGGTACAACACAATGAGCTAATTCTATTAATGCATTGGCTGCATGTGTGCATGTGTGCGTGTGTGTGTGTGTGTGTGTGTGAACTATAACAGCTCACAGCCACACAGAGCAGCGGGCTGATTGACTGGTCACCGACTGGACTGGACTCTCGGACATAGTGATGGACTGGAGGCAGCATGCATAGAGCCCCTTGTGTGTGTACCTGTGAATGTAACCGCCATTGTATGACTCATTATAAATGAGTCGCTGTGTGTGTGTGTGTGTGTGCGTGTGTGTGTGTGTGTGTGTGTGCAAAGCACGTCGGGCCTCAGTGAACACTGTGACTCAGCCACACACTGAAGTGACATTACGCTTAACTCTGTTAAAGAGAATATGGTATTTCTTTATATTGCGTGTGTGAGCGTGGGCATAGATATAGATATTCTTTCATGCTGTATATTGATTGTCATGTCTTTGAATATAATGCTTATACACCATATTTTTTGTGTATATATATATATATATATATATATAAGATATAGAATATTGAAGATATACCAGTGGTAGAATCAACAAAACCTAAAATCTGGTTTGCAGGTATGTACTATTTGTGGCCATCATGGTCCAATGTGCATAGATACCGCATGGGTATCAAAGGAGAGCAGTTTGGTAACTTGAAACCGTTAGTGCATGTACATAGAAAGCTGCCTACTGTACAGTTGCATGCTGACTTTCATAAATGTTGTCTCTCAGCATTGTGAGGGCAATATGGCATGTTGGATTTGCATGTTCTCAGATCTTGGTGTTCTCTATGAGGGTAACTGTGCAGATATGCTGCCAAGTCAGTTTCTGTGGTACTGAACACTGGTAGAAAATATTGTTAATTGTAGTTAAATAGTAACTAATATGAAAACTGTATTGCCTTGACAGATCTAATTTCATTTATAATATTTCATCAATAATATAAATGCAATAGTGACATAAGTAATAATGAAAATAAGTACAATTGAGAAAAATCTAATAAAATTGAGAAAAAGATTAATGTAAAATAAGTCAAATTATTTTAAATATACACTGTAAATATAAATAAAATCAAAGAAATATAATACATGAAACCTCTCTCTCACTCAAGCATGTCTGTAAAAAGGATTTGAGAAGAAATATAAAACATTTCACAGATTCTACTGGCTTTATTTACACAAGCATTATATTCTAAAACCTAGGGGCTCTGCTGGCAAATGTGCAGTCATCCTTCAGGCATAAGCCCAGACTTCTGGATGACCAGATGTGACACCCCCTCAGGATATATGACTATTCACTGGATCACAAAGCTCACATTTCTATTATACTCTATGTGGAGAAATGCCATGGCATATTGTCATTATTCTAACAGCATGTTGTTTGCTTAAGATCACCTATGACCTATTCATAAGTGTACTTGTATGTACCTTTGGATAAAAGCATCTACTATGTTGCTGCACATGTAAAAATATAAAATGTAAATTAGGTTTTAAAGTATTTAGCAAAATGTTAATGCTATAGGCCTACTATACATATGTATAGGTTACCAGGAGCCAAGGCAAACAACGATAGGAGGGGTGTATGGGTGGGACTGGGCAATGCTGACAGACAGGTGTTAGCATGTGTTAGCATGTGTGCTTGAGAAAGGGTGCATTAATGTCACGCATCGAACATTGTCCTCAGATCTGTCTCCCCCACCCCAGCTCCCCCTCTCTCCCCCCTCTCCCCCTCTCAACCATCTGGGCTTCGGTCCTCCTGTTTTCTGGCCAGTCTCTGAAGAGTCACCAGTAGGCTGCTTCCTACTCACCCATCTCTCCTCTTGCTCCTCCTCTAGCTCCGCTCCCCTATATAACCATGAGCCGTGCCCCTCTGTGCATGTGCGTGTGCATGTGTGCGTGGGTGCGTGGGAGAAGGCAGAGAGGCGAGGGAGAGAGCGCTGCATGGCTCAGAGCTCTGGTCACGTGCTCCGTTGTTGTTGCTGCTGTTGCTGCTTCCTCGGGGCGGGGGGGGGGGCATGCCTGCCTTGACAGCTGCAGATTTACGCATTCACTTACACGAGTACCAGAGCGTCACCTTGTCTTCACGCACGCATGTGCTCTGTAGACGGCTCGCTGGGGAAGAAACCGCTACAAAGAGAGGGGCAGTCACAATGGCCTGCAAGCTATTGACACATCCCGACTGCCCTAAATACACATATAACTGGATAGAGAGATAAATATAGCTAACCTAACTCTTCATTGCATCACACTGTATAATCTCAAACCCCTGTGGCCCACTACAAGTGTAGAACACACTTTTTTGATGTCCCCATGCACAAGAAAGGCTCGCTAATAACTACGGAGGCAGTACCTTTACATACACACCTTTACGTACATTACGTACTTGAGGTTCTTTTTGGTCGGTCGATGAGGAAAGACTCCAGGGCCTCCCCTTGCTTCTCTGTGTATAGTGCTGCTGTGGCGCTAGCAGCCATATTGTGATTCATATAGGAGGGTGAGGGAGGAATTGCTAATCTACTAATTGGCCAGATAAGATTGAGGGATATAAATGGGGTGGGGGGAGAGAGAGAGAGAGAGAGAGTGAGAGCATGTGCATAGCACCATACGTTTGTTTCAATGCTGTTGACTGGGCACATGTCTGCGTGTGTCTGCATGTCTGCATGTGCGTGGATGTACAGCAAGGTGGATTCTCAACGCAGATGTGAAGTGAATCTGGGTCACCCGCCTCCCCTTCCCTGCTAGGGGAGCCGTGCACCTTGCTGACCGATCGGTGGCTTGTCTCGCACCTTGTTACGCACTGTCATCTGGACTAATCTGCTGGACAGCAGCATTCCTTTAGGGGGCATCACGCAGGGTTTACCTGCAGGCTGCTGAGGCTGCGTGCATCCAACGTGTGCAGGTTTACCCGGGACTGCTTTCATCTGCTTTGCACACAGTGTGTTTTCGTCATGCTGTGTCTATGGCCGTGACAGGAGCACACAGCTTCCCAGTGGAACATGAGTATGCTAGCAAGTGCGCAAGTGCGATGAAACCCATCCATTTTCCCTGTCAGTGGGGGATGGATGTAAAAGCCCAGCAGAGACACACGCTGGGTCAGTAGGCCACACACACACACACAGTGGCTATAGTAAATGGACTGCATTTATCCAAAGTGCTTTACATTATTTTGCCTCACATTCATACACCGATAGTGATTGCTGCCATGCAAGGTGCGACCAACCACCGGGAGCAGTTAGGGGGTTAGGCATCTTGCTCAAGGATGCTTACAGGTATAGGTGAACACCTTGGTTCGAACCCACGACCTTCCGGCTGGGAAGCTGTACTGCCCCACAGTAGTATATGTTGATGGAGGCCACAACTATGTGTTTCTGAATGTTTAAGAGGAATTACTCATTATTAGCCACATGCAGCAGCCAAGACCTGATAGGTTTGGTAACTAATACACACACACACACACACACAGTGCTGATACCGAATTGAACTCCCTCGAGAGTTCCACACAGAGAGCACAGAGCCTCTGATAGCTAGAGCAGG